>PNEQ01064621.1:0-47177 GCA_003012365.1 Medauroidea extradentata | reverse complement strand
TTCTTTAATGTATAAAACCATTTTTTTGCAATTTTTGACTTTAATATGGTATAATAGAAAAACTATGAAAGCTAAAATATTCTCGTTACAGTAAAAAATAGTCACAATATATCTCTACAAACAAACCATTTTTCGTAAGATTAAAAAATGTTGTTAAAACATTTAAAATTTTTAGTGAACCGCCCCCTTAACAGGGTGTAGTTATTATACATTGAAGAGTGTTTTTATGTTTGCTATTTTCAGCATAGTGAAATATGTATTACGACAACATCATTACAGGGTCAAGAGACCGATGAATAACGTTTAGCAAGGCATTACAGTTACTTAATTTAAAAAATGCTTTTGAATTTGTTGACATAGTGGGACTGTAAAATTGAGTGCAGCAAAAGGTGCGAATGTGTGCTCGCTGCACTGCAGTGTGGTATTATGTGAGCTAAATTCTGCGAAACAACGTGTGTTAATATTATCAACGATGATTCTGATGAAGAGGACTACTGAAGAGTTACATGTATTACTATACAACTACTTGAACATTGTGTTAATATTACATTTTGAAGTTTGCTGCAAATATTTCTCTTGTAACGATTAAATGGTTGGTTTATACGCATCTATGTTGTATATAGACATATTGTTGTTAGGCGATGTTGAACATAATTCCAGAGACCAATTAATGCTCAGTAGTGATGTGATTTAGTTCATTTTTATGCTTATTATTTGAGGTGTTAACTGTTGTACAGAAATTAAATATTTTAAGAAGCGACATATGGTCACCAACTTAGTCAGAGTAATAGCCATCAATAATCACAAATTTTCATAAATTACAAATATAAAAATGCATGTGTCATTAGACTAGTTGTTCTTCTCAGCATCATGCCAATGTGCTGATGAAACCACTGTCATAAAGCCAGCATCAATGTACATAATTTTACGTAAAAAACAGAATTATAATATGTACACACTCTGTGGAAGCAGCTAGTGTAGTTGGCAAGCACCCAGGACTTCTCACCCTACTCCCCCTCATGTAACTCCGCTATCTGCTTAAGGGGAGGGGAGCCTACAGTATTCAAGATACAAGTATTAAATATTGATAATAATTTAATATAAAGAATTTTAGAACTAAGAGAAAAATGTAAGGTACTGTCGTTTGTAACGGAATATAATTAGAATTAACATATAATAAATACGACAATGGCAGGAAATTACTGTCCTCGAGAGGGCGGCCATCTTTCATAAGCTGTCTCCTGATTGGTCCAACTGAACCAAAGCCTGCGGGGCTAGCAGCGGGGATTTTGGGCGCCAAGCAGGAGCAACGTGGCGAAGATTTTAACTTTCAGGATAGACATTTCTAGGACGCGAGGAACGACGGGTCGGGGTGTTATCGCCGGACGTCTTCAGTTCGAGTGTCACGACGCCTATGAGTTTCGGCACTTAAGACAATTCTTGTCAGAGAACCGTCGTTTAGCTCAGTGTGATTCTGGGAAGTTATTTTGAAGCATTGCAATAAGCGTCAGAAGTCAGGGTGACAGATCGCTAACGACGTCATAATAATCGGAGATATAATTTACTTGAGCATTGTTGGGACTAACGGGCATGTAGCCACTAAAGAGCAGAGTTCAGATCGGGCTAATAAAATTCCTTTAACATTGGTCGTGCCAAGAGAGAACAGAACGGACTTGCTACTCGTTCAAAATTATAGTTCCCGATTTCTTATTTATTCCTTCACTATTGACAATTTGAATCCAACGGACGTCACAATTCAATTCACCATTTGAAAGCTTATCGGTGACGGGTTTTACGCAGTTTCTGATTTTGAAGAGCTGTAGTAATTTTTACTTCCATTTATTGGTTATAAATGGCGTTAAAATATTTTTATTCTATGTATTATGTGACAAAATCTAATGATATAATAATGCTTTACGTTTCGAGCAAGATGTGATACATTCGAATGAATATTTTTACGCTACATACATATGTGATATTCATATTTTGACACGCGTCCTAATTTTTTTTAAGTATGACAGTTACACATAATAGATAGGTGAATTCAATAAAGGCGAGTACCCAATTTCGAAACTACGCTATTTAGAATTTAATTTTTATAGTTTTTCCTGTTATTCGCCTTAAAATTGGGTTAATAGATGTAACAGAGCAAAAATTTAGCGCATGGATTCATAATTAGATGTTTAAGGGAAGTACGTGACTCCGTAACCTCATATGACAGACGACGTGAGAAAACTGTACGGGTATTTACAAATTACTCCCCTCCCCCACTTCAAAAAATTGCGTAATACGCATCAGAAATAAAAATACGTTTTGGAAATCCATCTATTTCTCCAAACCTGCGTCTAGCCTTGGCTCGTAGAAAGTATATGTTCGTTTGTGGTATTAGTATTTCAATTATTTATTGACTAATTTTTAGAGTTTCTTCGTTTATTTTCAGTATTTTTAGTTCCAATAAGTTAGTAAATACTCTTGTTGAATGCATTTAATGTTACGTAGAACATTTACTACGCCAGTATAAAAATGTTCTGAAAACAAATTAACTTTCATTGAGCATCTAACCATACAAATATGCATTTACTTAAACTAAACTATCCGTAAAAAAGTAACTATGTTTAGTATGCAAGATTTCGGTCAAAGACTCAGTAACGCTCAAACAACATTTAAATGGAAATTTCATTTCACTTTTAAAATTTTACGATCTACCACACAACGATACCACACGAATGATTACCACTTTATATAGGATGTATCAGTATAGCGGTTACAAACTTTCAGGAGAGATAGAGTACATCCAGACGATGGGAAGTCACATAGCAATGCATGGTCGGAAACGCTTCCTGGCGCGGTAGTGACGACACAAAACACAAGAAAGAAAGGACGCAAACAAGAGAAGACATGTTTTAGGGCGTTCACGATAAAAGTGAGCACTACAATTTTTTTTTACCTATTTGCAGTCATCTGTACTATATTTAATATGAAAACTTACATGTAACTAAAAGCCAGTGTAAACGTTTCAACACTTTCAAAAGTTAACATCTGTTGGCCCAATAAAACATATGTTTAGTTAATTATAAGTTCTATTGAGTGCTCAGTTTATAGCGAACAGCCTATAACAGTACTTAGGACCTTGTTACACACATCGTGGTAGCTGCTGGGGAAGTCCGAAACACGACCGGTATTCTCGCTAACGGTCGATCTTCAATGCGCCGGATATGTGAGGCATACATTACTTCTCGGGGTCGTAATTTCGAACACCTACTTTCTTAGTTTTTTGCTGTGTTAAAAATAATGAACATGTTTTCTCCTCTTGTCCGTGTCCTTACTTTCTTGTGTTTTGTGTCGTCACTATCGCGCCAGGAAAGCGTTTCCGACCATATATTGCTATGTGATTACCCATCGTCTGGGTGTACTCTATCTCTCCTGAAAGATTGGAAACCGCTATACTGATACACTCTGCAAATCATAAAACGATAGCGCATATCCCCAGCTACACAGTGCTGATATCGTTGCTTGCATTGAATCACTCGTGCATTTCCATGGAGTTGGCAGTGCATGAAAACGGTAATTGGGTGCAACTGCAGTGTAGTTGTGTAAGGGAAAGAAGACGGTGTTATATGTGGTTGCAGACTATTAACCATAGTTTGTTGACGGATTGCCACAGAAGGATCTTGAATACCCACGAGGAGTTGTAACTTCAAATACTGGAATATAATAAACTTCTACTTTTCTTGTGATATAAAGGTTGAGTGTTCAATTTGCTAAGTTAGATACTGGAATGCTTACGATATTTTGGACAGATATTTTTATCAGTATAATAAATTGAGCAAGAGTTTTAAAAATATACTCACTAATTTTGCCGACACAGTCATTATGTTTACTTCACTAAAGAGATATGTGGAACGAAGGACTAGAAATAAAGTGTATTTATGAAAATATTAAGAAGAAAATAAATACCCAGTAAGTGAAGAGTACGAATTGGGAAGAAAAATATTCAAGAGCAGATGGCCGTACAGAATTATGCGATCAGTTGCGGCAATGATACGAAGTTTTACTTCAAGAAATATTTGAAGGTGTTTTTTTTTTTTTTTTTTTACAATTGATAAACTAGTTGCGGAGTTTTCAAACAAAAAAGTCAATTTAAATTTATATTTAAGATTCTACTTTCGTAGATGATTATCTTTATGCCACATAATATGCCATTTAAGGTGTTGAAGCATATTACGATTATATGGATAGAAAGAACAATAGCATAGTAATTAAATAAACGTAAAAAAACTTGTACGACTGGCATTTCCCCTGTGTTATCTTATACCTTCTACCAACCCAAGTTGTGAACTTTCTTTCTCCAACTCTTAGATTAACTTACCAGTGTGTGTACATTGTTTGCGAGGTTACACGACACAATAAACACAATGAACTTCCTAATCTCAACAAACGTGTAACCTTAAATGTGTCATATTTCGTTATTATCACATTTACACCCAATATTCGTGGTTTTTTAATTATCAAATTGCATCTAACTAAAATGCTGCTGTGTGTAAAGTGTACATAACTATTTTACGCCTAAATGTTACTTTAATTTAACGAGTGCAAAATGTCGGACTAAATATCAGCCATGTTTCTTACTGATCGTTGCTCCAAGCAGCCAATAGGAGAGCAGCATCGAAGACATGTCGTTCGAAACTACACATGAAACCAGTTTACTTTGAAAGAGAAGAGACAGCGATCTGAACTCGTTCGTTGCTCGTGTAACCGCTCATAAAACTGAATATGTTTAAGTGAAATAGTTCTTTATTCAGTGTGACCGGGACCATAGATATTGCTGTTCTTTATTCCTTCACTTAAACCGTCCTGGGATCAGACGATGTTTAGTTTACGTGGCAAAGTAATTCCGGTCGGGAATTCGCCATGAGCTTTGGGTCTAGTCAAGTAGAAGTGTAGTATCGTTAGCTCAAAAATATTTTAATAGTGCTCTTTGGTGTAGGGCTGATAAAACTAATAGTAAGAAAGAAGTATTGCAAATATGTGATTTCCTTACTTAAATTAGAGGATTATGCTGGTTGTCAGGAAACGTAAGTGATGTAATTTTGTAAACGTCTTTCTCTATTTATCTGGGATTCTAGAAGAAGTGAAACAGTCAGTGTGTCGATTTGAAGAGAAGTGTAGAACATTTAGAGAAGATCAATTACCTGACTTGGCATACATAACTATGCTTCATAAGAACAAATCAGTCATGTAAATTTTTATCACAACTGGAATTGTTTTCTAATTTTACCTTGAAAGAGTTGTGCAATGAGAGTGCGTGGCTTGATGTAGATTTTCGGACATACTCCTCTGCGATGTAGATCAATCACTCAGCCATGCAATCACATTGCAAAACTCTTTCAAATATAATATCAATGACTGTATTTAGTTTCTTGGACTTCATACTCAATTGCAAAACTAATGACTGTCAAAGAAAACTAAACAAATTATAGAAAACCATCAATAAGCAGAGTATGCTTCAGTCAGCAAGATACATACACAACATGAAATTCCAAAATGGAAACGGGTCAAATAAAACAAGGAACAAACAGATAACAAATGAAAATAATGACAAATAAAGATCAAAAACAAAAAAACCAAGTAACATGTGACAAAACGATGAGACGAAACAAAAAACACAGTAGATATCAGACACGAGCATAAAATTGATAAAACGACACAACGAAGGGACGAAATATAACACAACAGATATCAGACACAAACAGAAAATACAAACGACAAAACGATGAGACGAAACAAAACACTGTAGTTTTCCAGACGGACAGTGTTACGACGTTTCGGGAACTGGAATCTGTTCCCGTCATCAGGTAGACACACAGGGTTCAGGAACACGAACAAGTGTGTTTTGTTCATCCTGTGTACATATTACAACTCGTGTTCCTGAAACCTGTATCTCTGACTGATGACGGCGGATTATTTGTTATTATTTTCATTTGTTGTCTGTTTGTTCTTTGTTTTATTTGACCCGATTCCATTTTGGAATTTCATGTTGTGTATGTATCTTGCTGACTAAAGCATACTCTGCTTATTTTATGGTTTTATATTATTTGTTTAGTTTTCTTTGACAGTCATTCATTTTGCAATGGAGTATGTCCAAGAAACTAAATCCAGTCATGCACTCCAATTGCAGAGTCATTTCAAAGATCATATCATATCAATGTCCGGTATAGACCTGGTATGCATATTTCTCGGAGGGAAGATATCTGTATCGCAATGGAGTATGTTTAAACTACTTCATACACAATTGTTTTCAAATTTAAAGTAAATTTTAAAGTATTCGGAACATTTAAATATCACTACTTTTGACATAACGTCTGAAGAGGTAACAATCACATACATAAGTCGCACTAGGCGGTGCCAACTGTTACTCTCTAAACTCGCATACGGGAGGGCATGGGTTTGAATCTCACTTCGGCCATAGTAATTTTAGCTTCCCGTATTTTCTTAAAATTATTCTAGGCCAATGAGAGAGTTTTGTATTCTTAAGGATTTTTTCGTTATTAGAGAACTTCGAACATACGAGTCACTTTTAAACGTCGCAATTTGTTTTGTCACAAGCAGACCATTGTGTTCGTCTGTGTTTTCTTTTTCTTTCTCTTACTGTCCATATTTACTGTGTTATTCGAATTTGTTCGCTTGCCTGGAGATGTCTGTGGTTCTGCTGTGTCGTCTACATCCAGCTTATTTTATTGTCGTTTGTTTGTTTTGTGTTTTTGTTGTAATTATATTTATTTTGTGTCTAATGTTTCGAACTTACTGTCGGAATTCCTTTTGTGGAATAATCTGAGCTATTTATTTATCTTTCCTTGGTTTATTTTTTTGTACCTGAATGTTCGTTTGTGTTAATTAATTTTATTGTAACTCATTGACTGATTTCATTGTGGAATTGTATATGTTTACCAATTGCCAAAAAGTAATTTTGTTTGTTTACTTGTATTTTTTGTGTGTGTATCCTCTGGTTTTGTGACACACAATTTGCTGCAGTGTCGTATGTCCAAAATACTTCTTTAGTTTAGGTGTATGTATTTGTATTTAGTTTCATGTACGATACATGAGGTTTTATTTATTTGTTTGCAATTGTGACGATAATTTGCCGCCTGGTTTTGATATGATTACATTGCCTTAGACAACTGAGCTAGGTCTATCAAGACAAGGCTACAAACAATACTTGATAGTATATATTCGTCTTGCAAAAAATTTAGCTCCACATTGTCAATATTAATTTCATGTTACGAGTAAGTGACAAAATCTGGTAAAGTTTTGTACATATTAGGCAAATTTCTTAAAATGCGATAATATTTTCAATTGGATGCTTGCAGCATGTATCCCATGACACATGATTTCAGTCTGAATTAATTTGATTTCACTAAGTATTTCTGTCAAGCATGGTTTAAGTCTAGAAAACGAATTTTAGCTGTGTAAATTAAATTCCAAATCATGTAAAAATTAGCTTAGCTGGTCTAGGGAAATAAACTTTAATTAAATTAAATAGTTTTGCTGAGTCAACAACAGTTGCCTTTACCAGTGTGTACACACATGCGAGCCCGTTGTGCGATTGTCCTTTAGTCGGTTTCAAATGTGTAGTTAATCAGTTGCATTATTAACAGGGAAGGTTCTAAATGCAGAATAATCTGTGTGTACACACTACACCATAAGTTTCCTTCCCATATAACACGCTAACTGTTGAGTAAACGACGAATTAACAATAGAAAGTGAGCAGTCTCCTCTGCAGTCAATGTATATCATCTTCAGGAAAATTGTTAAAGAAAAAAAAAACAATGCAAGTTATAAACACATTCTATACATATCACAGTATTCATAATTGATCATCTGAGCCTAGAATTAAGTATAATTCTCGATTATTAGTTTATGCGACGAGACAATCTTCATAAATGCTCGCTTTACAGTGGACTGCGTCATACTAGTAGCAGTGTGTTAGTGTGTGGGGGCATCTTGAGGGTGAGTGATTGTATGCGTGTGTGTACTGCGGCGAGCGAGTGGCCATATTCACTGCCAGGGTGTCATACAAGGAGTGACCACACACTGTGTCAGCGGCGCCCTTGTTGCACGCAGACCAGTCCTGGGGTGTAGTGCCAAGATAACACCTCTCCTCACGCCACGTCGTGGTGGTTGCTAGATGCTGCAGGGGTATTGCATTGAAGGGTGGGAGAAGGGCTGGCTGAAATATTAACTCACCAACTATCGTCCTACCACACTGGCAAGTGCGGTTGTGAGGAGGAGAATAAAACAGCTGTGATTCCCGATACTTCCACAACCACTCCCGACACTTAATTCTTCCTCTCTCATCACTTGTAACCTCAGACTTGACAACTGACCAACTGTTGTATGTGACTCGACTGAACCTCAGTCCTTCAATAGCTCTCGTGTCTACAGTATCGTGTCTTATTTTATATCTGTGCGAGATGGTATTTGTCCTACAAACACTACATGTGACTGCATTTTTCCAACCAAGTAATTAAAAAAATTAGCTTTAGTAGGTGTCTTGGAAATGACTTGTTGCAGTCACAATTTCTATGACAAAGGGAGGTATAACTATCTACAACTACCAGAAATCACAAGTCATAGGCTAAATGAATAAACGTTTAAAAATACAAAAAAATATATTGTTTTGATAAATTTCATATTTCTCATAAAGCAAACTGTAACCAAATATTGCGTACCTAAACACAATTTTTAATAAATCCTACACTTTGTAATATTAGCTAAGAAATATCCCTTATATTGACACATACACGTGAATCAATGAACTTGCTTTGCAAACATTTTTTTAATTACATACTAAAAAAATTTGCACACTAAAAACATATTTAAATGTCATTTAAAATGTTACAAACTTCTGGATTATTAATCATTTATATAGTAATTAAATAAATTAAATAGTTATATCCGGTTCTATGCAGACGTGCATTTTTAGGATCAACTAACTTAAATAATTATGTTTTTCGCACACAACCAGCAAGGTATGTATATATATATATATATATATATATATATATATATATATATATATATATATATATAGACTCCGCAGTAGAAGTGTAACAATTCGCAGAAATTACTACTGACTTCACGAAATCCGGTCTTGTACGAGTTTTCTAGTGATAGACCGTTAAAACAGCGGTGTTACAATACAGGCGCGGGGATGAGGTTATCACCTTCATTTTTAAAGGTGTCTGCATGAAAACTCTTGGGTAAATTTTGTTACACGTTTACGAGTCTGGTTTATATTGTGGTTTTATATTACATATATGTGTTGTCTTCTACACAACATGAAAATGAAAATTTTGATCTCAGTAACTTTTTATTTGTGATGGGGCCAAATTTATCGAAAAACTGGAAACTATATTACGAAAACCAAGTCGTAAAAAATTATTGCTAAAATATTAGAGTACTGGAACGTTACCACTTCGTATTAGAAAATTATCATTGTCGCAGAAAATTCTTAACAAAATATTTACAACCTAAGATTTATGAATTACGTCTTATTATTTTAATATATAAAAGACACATTATGATGGTAAAACAGCAATCATATAAATTTTGACATATATGAATATCTTCTAAAGTTCTATAGTGAATATTGTAACAAACATGTCTCCAGTCCATGCTATTCTAAAGTTTTAAAATGCTAATGCGAGGTTCATAATAACTGTTAGAAATGAGGAAACACCCAAGTATAAGAAATCAATTGAATGCTTCGGTGACGCTGGCAAGTTTCCTGATAGTCTCAGCGACTTGATGTATGCTTCTTACTCTTCTGTAGTTGTTTGATTTATTTAAAAACACGTGTTTGAGTCAACGCGCGAATATCTGCATTTCTCAAACGTATTATCTTGGATCGCAGAGAACTGGAGTGGTGTGACAGGAATTGCTGATTGTTCCCAGTCAGTCTCTGTTGTGTAGTTACCTGATGGACCACAACTTGGTGTTGTGTACAATACAGGCACCACGCAACTGTACGCCACGTAGGCTTACGTCCACATTATGCGTCCTTCGCGTGAGAGTCTTTAGCCAGCTCACTGAGGCTAAGTCC
This sequence comes from Medauroidea extradentata, assembly GCA_003012365.1. NCBI lineage: Eukaryota > Metazoa > Arthropoda > Insecta > Phasmatodea > Phasmatidae > Medauroidea > Medauroidea extradentata. The sequence goes on along the minus strand of PNEQ01064621.1, from coordinate 37,075 downwards.
TCTCTTGAAAAACTCGCTTAGAAACCCGCAAAACAATGGCCGTTCATTTACGAGTCTATATTGAATATGTTTTACGTGATTACTTCAGAACCTTATTGAATGTTATTATAATTTTTCCACGTTACCTTTTGCATTGTAAAACATTTCCTTGCTTAAGAGGGCGTGGTACATAAATCAACGCTAAAACATTAATCTATAACTGTAGGTTTCTTGAAGCCAGTATGCGAAAATTAAACAATGGCAATCCTAGACAATAGTTTTAGCCAACGTTTTAAACAAAATTGTTTCCAATGTTACGAACTTCTGAGGCACAACCTCTGACGCCGGAACCTCATGCATTTAACTGCGGCGCAAGAGATCAGGCGTAACTAATTAGTAATTTTGGATAAATATTTACTTATATAGTTGGCAAATACCATTGTCTAGGATTGTCATTGATTATTTTATCCATACTTGTTTCGAAAAAAGCGTAGAAATCAATATCTGTTTTCAGCGTTTATTTATCTACCACGCACTCTTCAGCAGATTTATTATTCAATAATTACAAACAAACTTTTAAATAAGGAAGGCAGGAGTAGCCCCAGTTACTCCTCCCTCAGACAGGAAAATATTTATTTATACTCCAAACCTCTGTCGCCGAGATTAGAGGCCCATAAAATCTTATTTTTGTATCAATTTTCACAGTTATTGGATTGAAATACCATTCCATAAAAACACTGAAACTTAAAACCGGTAAGATAACTAAAACAGCCAATTGAAAGACAGTCAGAATTGGAGACTGTCCTCCTGTGTGATCTACCATCAACTTCAGAGAAGTTCACGCTGAGTGCTGCATAAGCACATGATGTGTTTGTTTAAGTATACGTGTTCATTACAAATCCCACATTTTTCATCTTCATAAACAGTATTTAATAAAAATTATGAAGGCATGTAATATTTCAATTGATTCAACTTTATCATAACAAAAGTTTGTGATTTTGAGCCCCAAATAACTTTGCCAAGAGACGAGTCAAAGAAAATTAAAACGAAAGTGAAAAACATCCTGGCTAATCCAGCTATTCAAGGCCAGGTGCGCATCCACAATTTTTTCTTTCAGAGGGTGCTAAGTAGAGCCATGGCTAGGATTTGTATTTGGGCCCAGGGAGGGAGGGGGTCCCGAACCTGGAAAAGTTATGAAGTAACGCTGATCTCCTTAATAAAGCGGAGGTCCGGGGGCCCTTCCGGCCAAAAATTTGTTTTTCGTGCTACAAAACAGCGCTATTTAATCAGTTTCCGTACGGTAAAACGGGGAGGGGTATATACCCTACGGTCTCTCCCTATCAACGTTTTGTTGAATTACAGCATGACCCCCAAAGGTCCTAAAAGTTTTATTTGCTCAGTAAGTAAAACGGTATTATTACCTTACAGAAAAATAGCCATTATTCAAAACAATTTTTACACATTTCCGGGGAGTGTTTCGACCCCCCAAAAGTTCCCCTTGGATGCCTCAGTAAAGGCTTCATCAGCAACATGGTCAAAGTAGGTATGGCAAATAACAAACATACAAATATTTTTGTTTTACTGAAGCCAAAGTATCTTCTACTATGCTAATGGGATCGAAAAAATATCCGTTTAAATGACGTTGTAGCAAGCGATGTAACTAGTAGGATATTCTTTTTACATAAGAAATCAGGGTTTTATTGGATTCTTCGTTGTTCATCTGTCCATAGGGTGACTGCATTGATTAAGGTTTTGGTTAGCTATTAGTTTCAAGGGATGTTAAAATGGGATTTAACTCTTTCCCAATGTTTAAATTTCTCTAAGTAATGTATCCACACGTATATTTTTGCATAAACACATACGTGCATACAGATATACATATGTACATACATGCATTACTTACATACATAAACTTAATAGATATACATAAATTAAATACTTCACTTTGATATATACGTAATACTCTATACACACACACACACACACACACATATATATATATATATATATATATATATATATATATATATATATATATGCTCATAATGTAAATTCATGCTAACCTGACGATAATGCAATCCTGAGGACGAATATTTAAGTAAGTTCGTATGCGACATTGGTCTAGTGCAATTCGTGAGGGTTGTAGATAACTTCTAAGGTAAATATTGAACATATGTAAATGTAACATACAATGATAAACAAATCTCAGTAACAAACTTACACGTCATGCACAACAGTGTTTCAGGCTGCCTACCTCCCAGGCGTGCATACAAGCACCTCCAACTGAATGTGTAATTTCAGTGGAAATTGTTGGGATTAGAACTTACATCCAAAGCAGATTTTTAAAATAACTTTTGCATGCTTTTATGTTACATTTCATGTTAAATAGCTGTAGTTGTTGGTCACAAGTTCTAAGTAATGATGGGTAGTCAACCTCTCTTTAATGTATGAAGGCGTCAACTTCCTCTATCATTATTTTCTGAGGGTAATTGATTCCACATAATTGTACTTTATGAGAAGTAACGTTACTTTTGTGACATTTGCTTGCCAATTTGTCTTGCATAACCACGTTTCAAATATCCATATTTGAGACTATCTACCACCTTCATGACTCACATTAGGCCCTATGTCGCGTTCATGTTTCCCTTAATATTTGTCCTCAGTATTGCACTTATTTTTATTAGAAATAACAAAGTTTGTCATTGTATAGCTTAATACATTTACTTTCACTCTACATTCTTTCATTTGTAGCTTTTGAATAGTTTTATACTTTGGGTAAGTAGCTAAAATAGTCCAATCGCGAATTTGACATGTGCTTGTACGAAAACTATGGAATCTATAAATATTTTAATGTGTGAAATTACTATTAATGCAATGTGTAAGAGTTGGCCAGTGTTTGGTGCAATAATAAAGTTACAAATTTTTCGATGCAGAGCGCCCTTAAAAAAATGTAACTTAGTAACTAGAACCTTTTATTAGTACTCTACGCCTTTCTCAGTCTCTTTTCACTCTGAATATCCGCTTTTAAACACTGTTGGTGTGTCTTACATACACGTGGTACTTATGCATACACAATAAGCTATGAGCATGCAAACAATCTTAGGTCGACTTTCTAAGCATCAATACAGCCATGAGGACTGATTACAACGGCGCGAGAAAGACACATTTCTGAGCGGCCCTGTAATTCATGTCATAGTTTGTTTCCTTTGCCTTATGACGCGTAAATATGGATTTTAACGACCACGAAAACGACTGTGTCCACCAACGAGCTATATAGTTAACATAGAGGGGCGGAAACGCTTCCAAAGTGAAGCCCAATTGAACGGCTGTTTTGACCCTAGAAAACATGGCGAACAGCAGTGTGGCCAATATTATGTTGAAAATCCGTCATATGTTCGCATAAAATCCGTTACTTCATAACTCCACTATATTCCCGCTAAACACAGGAAAAAATACCAATAATTATTGTAATATATTGTACTGTAATAATGTTTAAATTAGCATAATCGCTCTCGTCGCTCGACCGGATATAAAAGTCCCCCATTTTATCTAGGGTCAAAATACCACGTTCAATTGGACTTCACTTCAGAGCCTTGGATATTGCTGTTTCCACCCCTCTATGTTTACTATGTAGCTCGTTGGTGTCCACACGTCTGTACGTAATATAATTCTATGCACTGAATTTTTCTATGGCTGCCAAATGTCTACAACTTCTTGCAGCTATTTACCCTCCGCCCTCCCAGCGTCAAATAGGTACATCCAACGTCCCTAACTGCGAACACTGTTATTCCGGAAACATTTGCGTGCAACTACGAATTCCTAGTTTTGGTCGAAAGTACTCTTCAATAAACTCGTGTTATCAGCCGCGAATGACACGTCCTCCGACATGAAAATAGTTGCGGGTTTTCTGCGTGGTGCGTATGATTCCTTTCTTGCTGAACACAGAACAATTAGATTTCCTACTGACAATAAATAAAGTCTGCCATGGCAGCGCGCACATGCAGAGAACGACGCACCACGGAACATGTTACATAGTATAAATTTCAGGAGAAAATTACATTCGCAGAAAAAAATTGCGCGCAAGCTGCCAATGTTTATCTCATTTTTCATTCCCTTCAAAAAATTGTAATCTGTAGAAGAGCATGATTTATGCCTATCGTACGGCAGCTTTGCATCACGCTGCAATCGGCCGATAATGAACGTGTCATTCCAAATATCCTGTCTACCAGCGATGCAAATGAAACTGCGAGAAGTAACTGGCGATGTGCGACTGTTTGGAGGGGAAAAAATTAATGACGGTTAGTAATAAAAAATGCCATCTCTGGAAGCGTACGTGGTGTCAAGCTGTTCGCTAGCAAATTGAGTTGAAATGAATGGGACGGAAATGTTCGTATCTCAGGGATGTGCTCGCACTGGATACTGGGATCCTGAACCAACTTTCTGTGCACGATGTACTGAAAACAGCAGAGAGTATCTGTCGAGGCTGAGAAACAAACGAGTAGGTGTGGGCCTATCTAGTCTCACACCACGATCAGACGTCTGGATGTATGGACATATTTCGTCCACCCGAGGTTTGTAAGTTCGGAAGCGCTATAAGGGCGTCCCTGGCACGTGCCGCACACCTCACGCTAACCACTAGGTGAAGACTAACTTACATTCTACTCATAGGTAAGTCGTCTTTATGTGACAACAAATGTTGACATAATTTTTGGGTAAATATTAAATACGAATGAGTGTTAATTGCACACTAATATACCTGATTTTAATGTTGTGCACCACAATATTTATACATATAATTATTTTTAATTCTCCAATTTTCACCATGTATGGGTGTGAGAAAATAATAATTTGAGGAATAGTCGAAAATCTGAAACAGTTATACAAGTGTGTAATTTTCTTTAAACGGGTTTTCAAAGCACATCGCCAGTTGAGAAGTTTGACTACAAACTTGTATCTGCTGAATGTGTGCACGCCGCTACTTGACGGGATCTAACTGTGGACACTAAGGTCAAACTTGATCAGTCACCACATGACGCATCGCCTCTATGTACCGGCCTCCCGTCTCAACGAGAATTTAAACATGATACTACATTTGTATGGTCGGATACGAAACATGCGTAAAGAATACTCCAAAATTTCGGTTTAAAAACCTGAACTGTAAAAACTTACAGAGAATGTAGCCTTTTAGTAATATTCAGTTTCGTAAGGAAGTATGGTGGTATTTTTTTTCAACCTCTTTAAAAACAGGAATGAATTGTAAAATGATTGAACTGTCAAAAGATACGAACATCTTTCACCTACGTTTCAACATAATCGCCACGCAGATTGAGGCACTTGTACCGGTTAACCTGCTTTCCAATACGATCTACGAAGAAACTTACCGCCTGCCTGTCAAACCAAGTTTATTTAAACATATTGGACGTGGTACGCGTACGAGGTACATCAAATGTTGTGGTCGCAGTTTCATTTCTTCATGGGATGCCCATAAAGCGATAAGGAAGCATATTATAACCAACCACGTTCAGTGACCGAACCAACAAAAGAGTTGAGACGTGGTTACGGGACATGTAACCATGTCTTCTACTTCTTCCCGACATTAAATAAGTGTATGAGAGGACCACGCTTCAACAGTAGCAACGAACTGCGGTACATTGTGACAATGTGGTTGAACATGCAAGCGGCAACTTTCTGTGCACAGGGTATTAGAAAGCTGGGGCACCGGTACAACAAGTGTCTCGATGTTTGTTTACTGTGTTAAAAAGTAGCTGAAAGGTGTATTTTGACAGTAAAACCATTTTACAATTCATTCCGTTTTTAGAGTCCATCGGAAGTTAAAATAAAATACACGTACATTAGAACCAAAAGTAAGGATTGGTGACATGTTGGGGGTGTGCATCATCTTAATCGCAGTTATTACGCAGAATAACATTCAGGCTCTTTTGTTTATACTTTTTTAAGGATATTAATTTTTTAGCCCTAAACGAGAGCAGATACAGAAATCTTGTCAGCAATTTTGTTAACAATCGTCTTATCAAAGTTGACTGATTTTTTTTAAGGCAGTAAATACCGTGGCAAGCTAATTATGTAACTAACGAAATTATGGTTAGTAACTTTTTATTCGAAACCGTATATGTCTTGTTTTGAAAAAAAAATCGCTTTCACAGTAAAAACTGAAAAACAGATTTTTGATATGTTTTCTCGTTTAAGCTTAAAAAATTTTATTACAGCAGAAACAAGAGAGCATGGCCTTAAGTGAAAATGTTATTTCCGTCGCTCAGCTCAGCGCTCAATAACCTCTCAAGGCTGCTCCCTTAATGTTACAGTTGAAGATAGTCTTCCGCTCAGGTAGTATAACGGTGTGCGTAGTGTCAAAGTTATTTTAATGTAGTTCAACGTTTCTGTATTCCCTCGTGAGCGAAGAGATTTTGGTCAGCGCTTAACATCGAGGTCTTCAGCGCTGGTGAGGGCTGACATGAGGTGAGTGTGGTGCAGCGTCGGAATGAAAGGGCGGGGGAAACGGGAGATCAACGAGAAAACCCACCGACCAACGGCATCGTCCGGCACGATTTCCACATGCGAAAATCCGGGCTCCAACCTCGCCAGGAATCGAACCCGGATTGCCATGGTGGGAGGCGAATGGTCTGACTATTCGGCCACCGCTGCCCCTTCGTTAAAAGTAGTATTAAAAACTCTTAAAGCATATTTCTTAACATTTTTTTCATGGACATTCAAATCGAGTGAGGTGGCGCAACTGTAATACGTCGGACTGTCATTCGGGAGGACCCGGGTTTGATCCCCGGCTCCGGCCATCCTGATTTCGATTTTCCGTGGTTTCCCGAAATCGCTCCAGGCAAATGCTGGGATGGTTCCTGAATAAAGGCCAAAACAAACTCCTCTCCCAGCTCATGTCCTTATGTAAAGATGTGTATAACTGTCTGTAATGACCTCGCTGTTAACGAGACGTAAAGTCTATTTACCTTACGTTGGACGTACAGACAGACAAAACGGGCATTTTCACATTAATTTTTAAAGAAATAGTTCCGTTGCAATAAATCTACAATTCGGTGGAATAATGAAACAAGTTTTGTAATTTTACAGGAACCTGACAATGAAAGCGCAGCTGCGTCGCTGCAAGTTTCACGTAACTGCGAGTACGGCGGGAATACTGCACCCAGTCCCGTGCCATGTGTGAAGATGCAATGACTGGTCTGCTCGTACTGCTCAGGCGCTTCTATTAACGTCACGAATACAAGAAATGTATCTCGAGAAGGTGACGCATATAAGTTGTTATACGATTTAGAATATCCGCGTTCATTTGTACTAGATATGGTTTGTTTTGTAGACATGTATCGCGATTAAGTTTTACAGTACTGATATTTTCCTATTGTTTCCGTGATTTTTGCGTAATGGCGCGTCAAAGTCCGAATTTGCATTTAATGGCTTTATTCAAAAAATTAAAAACAACTGACTTACATAAATGAAATAATTCAAAGTGAAGAACAGCGTCACGGGCTACGTCAAGGTACGTACAAAAAAAAACCCGAATTGAAAATTTTTGAGTATTAAAAAATTGCAGAAAAATTGGTAATTGTATATATTAATTTCAGTAATTTTTTTAAATACAGAATATAGTTAATACGGTTTTTGTACACCCTTGACGTAGCCCGCGACGCTGTTCTTCACTGTGAATTAATACGTTTCTGTTAAGTCAGTTAATTTTCCTTTCATGTATAAAACCGTTTTATGCACATTTGGGCTTTGACCTGCCATTATGCAACAACCATGAAAGCCAGAAAATATTCATTGCTGTAAAAAATAGTACCAATATATGTCTATACAACAAACCATATATCGTGCAAAAATAAAAATTATTAGAACAACTGAAATTTTGTGGGGAGTCCTCCTTAACTGACGCTTTTATTTAGTAACCTCTTAAAAGTATCCGAAAAACAAAAAAAATTAAGTGAGTGGGTCAACAAACGAAATTTTAGGGTTATGTGTGAATGTATCCTGAGAAAGAAACTAGTTAACTAACAGTTTTATTGGAAAAAATGTCTTGAAAAATGTCGGAAAATTGAAATTAAAATCCCTGTATTAAAAAACGAATATTTAGAGTTAAGTGTGCAGATTTTCTGAGAAGATTCTATCAGGAAAAAAAATGCCCAGAAAATATATTATTGACGTTGGCCTCGTCCCTGATGCATGACAGTAAACGTTTTTCTTGCCTTCTAAGGCCGACTTTCGTAGCGTGAACGGTTGGCCGCCGCGCGGTCTACGGTGCGAGAGGTCTTGGGTTTGAATCCTGGCTCGGGCTTTGATGTTGAGTTTCTCTTCACCTTACTTCACCCTCGTCGTCTCCTAAGACTTCGTTATTAAAGGACAGTAAAAATTTTCTCACCTCACCTCTTTATTTCTTTAATAACTTCGTCGCCAATAACGTAATCGCGTGTTTAAGTGACTTTCGCTCGGAATTATGAACGTCTAAAAGTATAATATTACAAGGCCTTAAGATCAGTGAAACTACTGTCGATAATATTAAACAAATGAATGCATACAACTTTTTTAAGTAAGAAGAACCAACATTAGCAAGCAATGATGGCCTCAATTCCCACAAAGTCCCGGAAAACTGTGTTAAAAAAGTTATGTGTAGCAAAATCTTCCGCACAAAGAGTTTGCAGAATCATCCATATTCATAATACACTACGGGAGAAGCTCAATAAATCTACCAGATGCACAGTGATGCATAATAAGAACAAACCAAGTGTGGATGCGAGAACGATAGTGAGTATCCAGAAAAAAAAATATGAGTACGTGAGAAAGTGTGTCCATCCGAGGTTTTGAATGTCTTGCATACGAAAAATAGCATATAAAGACTAGCAAGTTAATTCTTTGTCCTTCATGCTAGGAAATTTTACATTCAAAGATGCTAGCCAGTAATTGAGATGAAATTATGATTATTGAACAGAAAAACCAATTCACTATAATTTTTATTACAAACCTGTTATGCGTCAGATTAATCAATCTTTACCAAATGTTTTGACTTTATTATTTTTATACGTGTGAATCCAAGCTTCCACGATATCACTGTTCATAGCTAACAAAGGTTTATCTGGTTTTAATAAGCATTCATTATGTAGTCGATGTTAACTATGAATGCCAGTAAAATAAAGGTAAGTGAAGTAACGTTCAAGTCAAACTGCCTTGAAACCTATTAGTAAAAAAAAAATCATTGTAAAGGAATGACTTGGGAGCCGAACGTTGTATCTCACGATTCTGAGCTGAAATGAATTCAGTAAAATGCATTTATTTTACTTTTTTTCTGCAGTTGGAAACAAAGTCTTTACAAGATAGGTGTACTCTTAAGAACTGTTTGTCTGGAGAGACGGCCAAGACGTAAGTGGAAAAAGTGGGGGAGTGGCAGATATATAACTAAACAGTTCAACCTGAAAACATTCCCGTAACTTACGTCAATAATGACATGACATGGCACACGCATCGCACACAAGATGACTAAGTTCTAGTCTTTATCGTAGCGCATTATTATATAGATTCTGAGCGAAACCAAAATGTTAACATTCTCTTACATGCGTGGTCTACGAGGGAGTGACATATTTACTGTACACCTCTAACATCGACTCTGCTAATTCTAACAGCTTATATCGTTGTGATACTTGCGTTCTGGTCAGTGACCGTCACATTGAGCAACGCTAGTCAGATATTTACTGTTAAATGTTACATCAGTCCTTCAGTATTTTTGTCGTGAGAAGTACTTTACTACAGTCAGTAGACGCTATCATGTAAATAATGCACGTGACTGAGCCGCACACCTGTATTTGTAATGTATGTGTAACACGGGCCACATTATAAATGTAAATACGTTCCGTATTGCAGCCGTGCGTACTACTCCCATATCTGCAATAGTGGAGATATATGCTGAAGGTTTGGAGTGCCATTTAATCTTCACCCTGATCACAGTCGCATATTTGAAACCACGCTATTCTAGGAGATGGTAAAAATTTCAGGAATGAGGACGACACTGACCACACCATTGCATCCTTACTCTGATGGTATGGTCAAAAGGTCGAACCATACCTCGGAACCACATCTGTCAATTTTTGTGGTACGTAATCTAAATAATTGGCACTCCAAGGTGCCCTTATTTCCCATCGGATATCGGTCTGCCGTCCTTGAAGCAACAAGAGTAACTTTTTTTAAGATGATCTGTCGTTTGAAAAACCAACAGAAGCAATAAACTCTGCTTCACTAACCATTTATGCCCTTGAACTGCATCTCGAACTGACCACAGTACTTGACTTTGCTCGGCAACGTTTAAGGGACAGCTATGATATGATAGATCCAATGTACGATCTTAAGGGGCCGAAACAGGTGTTTCAAGAGGGGCAGTTGGTGTAGCTGTACAAACTACAGCGACGAAAAGGACACCGTCCTGAAGTACATAAACGTTAGGAAGGTTCTTACCAAATTGTCAAGAATACAAATTACGTGATTTTTCGGATTGGCCATTGGGGCTCTCGGACAAAGTAACCCAAGGTTGTCCATATTGACAGACTGGCTCTCTATGATGGACTAGAGACTACTTTTTTCTGTTTGGGACGAACAGACTGGAGGGCAATCTGCACCGACAAATTCGTAGTTTTACAATTACAGCGAACACTGCCCAACTTGTACACACAGAAATAGTAATTCCCGAAAATAAAATAATTTTCGGTTCCATATTGTTCATACAAGCGCATGTCAATGAAGCGATTTGACTGTTTTCGCTACTTACCAAAAAAGTAAAAACTATTCAAACAAAATACGTAAAATAATTTAGAGTGAAAATAAACGAGCTATGCTACTGACTAACACCTTTGTTACGTCAATTAAAAATAAATATATACATAGGTACTCAAAGATATGCAAACATGTAAGTGCATTTAATATTTCAATATTAATATAAAGAATTACTAAGTGAAATTACAAAGGTATCATTCAGTATCTTAATAAATTAATTTCACTATAAATTATTTCATTAGTATTGTTTATATATTTTAAACTTTGGGTAAGTACGTGCTTACGTGAAAACTAGGGGAAAAAAGTATTGTATTTGTCGGAAATTACTGTTAAAGTAATGTGTAAGAGTGACAGTGTTTGGTACAATTATAACATTGCGAATTTTTCGGGGCAGCGCAGACTTACGGATGCCGTTCACCTCAGTTTTCAACTTCTTTTTTTTTTAATTTTTATATTTGTACCAGATAATTTTCTTTCTTATTTTAGACATAAATTGTGACAAAATCTTCCTCTTCGAAAATTGTTTTATCTCTCATAGTTTTCGCGTAATGAATCGTAAACGTCAAAATTTGCACTTTACGGTTTTATGTACGCCACTAAAACCAACTGACTTACCAAACCGAAAAAATTCACTGTGTATAACAATGTTGTAGGCTATGAATTAACACATATAAAAACCAAAAATAAAATATTTTTGCATGTAACAAAAAATGCAGAATTTTTAAATAAAAATTGTAAAATTTAAATTTTATTTAAAATTCAAAAATGTATTAATTTTTATTTTATATGTGCCAAATCAATGACTACAACATTGTTATACACTGTGAATTTTTTCGGTTTGGTATGTCAGTAGGTTTTAGTGGCGTACATAAAACCGTAAAGTGTAAATTTTGACGTTTACGACTCATTACGTGAAAACTATGAGAGATACAACAATTTTCAAAGAGGAAGATTTTGTCACAATTTATGTTTAAAATAAGAAAAAATATTTGGTACAGATATAAAAATATAAAAAGACTTAAAACTGAGGTGAACCGCGCCCTTAAGAGGGGGTGTTAGACAGTTCAGTTGTGTTTTCAGTTTGTTAGCCATAACGTTTTTTTGGAATTGTATTATCAAAATTTTCTCTTCGACAAAGCATAGGATATATTCTTGATAAACTGCTCAACATAAATAATGACGTCTTTCATTAATGTTCCATGTAGAATCATTGCAAGCGAATTATAGGCTAACTTTCAATAATTCTCTTGTAATGACTATGCATGACGAATTAATGAGATATTCCATTATTTACGTCAAGCAGTTTACCTAGAATACATCCTATGCTTTGTCGAAGAAAAAATTTAGATAAAATATTTTTAATAAAGGTTACGATCAAAAACCGAAAATACGACAACATTGTCTAACACTCCCCCATACGGAGGGTGTAGTGCTGCGATCCGCGACTATCGTGCAAGCGGTGTGAGTCGAGACGGTCGGAAGCAGGACAGTACAGCTGCGCGCGCTATGTGGCTCGCGTTTCGTTGTTTGTCTTGCCGCAGCAACCAGCTGCATGCTATCTCGAATTTTATATACACTCAGATAACAGTAATATAACGGCCTGGAGAATTCTTTTACGTACTTACTGTACCCCGACTTTAAACCATGCGACAAATTTCTAGTAACTCCGAGACAGCAGAGAGTCGCCACGGGATTTCTGAACTCTTGATTGTATATAAGAGAGCTGCACAACAGCCTGAGAAAGTTGTTGCCCAGAGGCATTTTATGTGCGAGTGGGGACCGTGGTGGCCGAGTGGATAGACCACTCGCCTTTCACCTAGGCGATCCGGGCTCATCTCCGGCGGGGTCGCTCCCTAGACTTTCCCATGTGGAATTCGTGCTGGACGATGTCGCTGGCCGGCGGGTTTTCTCGGGTATCTCCCGTCTCCCCCGCTCCCCTCATTCTGGCGCTTCTCACCCTTAGGTCTTCAATTCTTGTCATCCTTCGGGGTATGAAAATTGCCTATGAGTAAGGTAACCTAACTTTACCTAACCTAATATAAGGTTAGGTCTGGTTAGGTTACCTAACTTAACCTCGGCTAATCTAACTTAAACTAACCTAATCTTACCCTAAACTAACCTCAACTAACTTAAACTAATGTAAACTAACCTAACAACTTAACCTAAAGTAACCTAAAAAACCTAACCTAACAAAAATTGATTTACGTAGGGCTGCTTAGAACGTCACTAGAAACATTTTTCATCAGTAAACCATATGTCTAAAATCAATAGTTTGACCGGTACGAGTTGAATAGCTAAACTTGATATTTACCCCAATGATAAACCAAATTGTGTACCTACAACAATAAACCATAATATCTTTTAAGTTATAATGTCAAAGGCCTAAATTTGGTTGAAATCGGCCAAGTAGATTCACGTAGTTCTCAAAATATTACACAATATCTTTATATATTCGTGTCGTGGTTATTCCCGAGAAAAAATAATTACCTACTGAAATAAACCTCACTAAAATCATAACTTCTAGGTTAAACTGTCAAAAGACAAAGTTTGGTTACATACTAGTCTAGCAATTCTCAAAATAAGACATAAAACCCTTACTAAAATTTCGTTTTATCACTAAACTATGGTGAACCTGTTATAATAAATCCAACTCAAAATCGAAGCTTCCTTATTAAAGTGTCAAGAGACACTATTTGTTTCAAAAGTTTTAGTAGTTTTCAAAAGATCACATAATAGCTCCTTAAATTGCATAACTTATTGATGTGCCGTAATTTAAGCTTTATTATTAAAATGTCAAATTATAAAACTTCGATGCAATCGGTTCTTGAAATGAGACTTAAAATCGTTATTTATTTATGGCGTTTCTAAATTCAAAGCTTGAGTAATGAACTGTGAAAAAATTTGTTTACATTCCGTTAAATATTTTTTTTTTTAAATATGAACAACATTCGTTGTTCATTTATATCGGGTTATCTCATAAAACTTGTCCAACAATTTCTGTTGACGGTCTGAGCAAACAAATTGCTCTGGGTGTAGTTACGCTGAAGAATGAGATGTTCGGGAGTCATTTTACCTCTCTATGAATTATTTGGTAAGTTATAATTCTGAGACAGTTGTTATATTCTTTTATTCACACATATTTTGTAGGTATCGACCTAAATAAATGTAATCAGTTTAATTAAAATTGATATATTTCAATGGTGTTTTCGTTTATAGTGTTACTTAAAATATTTCTTTCATAAAGTGGCGAAGCAGAATACAGGGAAATTTTGCATTATATTCGCTACAATTTAAATAAAAGTAATAAAATAAATTCTAATGTGTACCTTAGTTCAAACGGGTTTTAGTCAAAATTTAGTTTTGTTACACACAAAATTAAGAAAAATTTATAACAGCTAAATGTGTGGTAAATTATGTACGGTGGGCCAACAAGTGACCTATTGAATACGTGAACTGCGTTGCGTTCATGGAGCTTGTTCGCTGCTAGGAGCGTTAGTCGAAAATTTTAAATAGAAATTTAAAAATATACAGTAATAACGGAAATGTCGACAGCACAGAATATTTAAAAACTACAGTAACGATTGCAAACAAAGAATTAATGAAACATGAAACTTTTTATAAATCTGTGGAACAACTGCAAACAATGTACAAGTTGTGCTTAAAAACAATTTTATTAACAATGGGAATTATACTCGAAATAGCTGTTTCTTTTCAAATAACGAGTTCGAAGCTACAACACGAGTCGTGGTATCAAATAAAAACTGCCGTGTTGACTTATTCCTGACGCGAACGGAACAAGTAATATTTGTTATGTTTTCCCCTCTCGCATGGCGCGACTAAGGTAAACCTAAACCGTTAACTGTTTTGTGTAAGATGAATATTGAGCCCGGCGTCAGTTTGTTGATTTTCCCAATGCCTCGCAACCTGAATACGCCCCCGGCCAATTTTCCTACGGGGCAGGGCAAAAAAAAGAATTGTTAATTAATTTGTTGCCGGCTATCGTTTGCAGACATCCGCTCGCAATGTTTTTTATTGCTACAAAGGATGTAATATTTTTCGGGGCAACACAAACAGTTTCCCCCATTAACTTATTGTCTTACCCGTACGACCCACTGTCATACGAACGCGTTTCCAATTATGGGAACACGAAACTCCTTCATGTTCGAGCGCGAAATTTAATTACAATCGAAAGTAAATACAGCGTTCTAAATAATATTCGACGCGGCAGACTCCTTCGCTGTATTGGGCCGCGGGTCGTTCGTATACATGGACACGACAACAGATCCCCGCTCCATTCAGAACACGTCACATTTTTATGCCGACAAACCAGGGGAGGTTTTTTATACGTGTTTCATTTACTGCGCGTCAATACGGTCAGAATTATCATATCAACTTGGATATCAGTCCGCTACAAGAAAACTGTGACAGTTTATTAAACCGTGCAGATTAAGTCAGTCATTTTATTTGTATATAATAAGATTCTACAATTCGACTACAAAATGAATGGTGGCTTAAAAAAAGGTAAAGGGGTGAATCGGTATTACTGAAACTGAAATCGTCTGACAAAGTAATTAATTGTTTGTAACATGGCATGAAATTTCATACATTTAGAAAACTTGTTATTGACGGATATGGTTTAGGATATTTAAATGTAATTTATACATTGTATAATTTCTGATATGCTCTTCTCAAAACATGGTGCATATATCAATAGTGAGAAAAGCTGCAGGACTACACGACTGAAACGAGGGAAGAGCAGTACGCACTCTATGTATAGGTCGTCATTTACAGAAGCGTTATTTTTAAGTATGATTTCAGACTAAGAATCGAACGTTATCTTGACTGGTTTATTATCCTGAGTAGCTACGTAGGACCTGTGGAGGAATACATTTTAGATCTATGTTAGGTAAACCTGACCATATGACGCACTTTTTATTTGTGTGTTCTATTACGTCTTCCTTAAAACATATGAAATTGCAATGTCTACGTAGTCAAATTCTATAAGAAAAAAAAATGTTTTTGCTATTTCTCCGGTAGGGGTGGTGATATGACAATGGAGGGGTGGAACATGTGTATGGCTTATGGCTAAGCAGTGTTAAAATATTTAATTGCAATGGTAAAATTATTTACAAAATATTGCATAACCTACTTACACAGACTAAGTTTAAAGTATTAAAGTTTTTTCTTTTAATTATTTACCAAAACTACAGATTTCATACACATTATCATCAGTAAAATTTTTATGCGATATCTTAAAAGAACTTTAAAATTATTCGTTGTTATTCCCTTCCGCACGAATGATGCGCTTTGATGATTCCTTACAAATGAATTTGGATTTCTCGTCTTAAAACGACTAGCAACAGTCGTACCCCCATTTTCTTTTGAAAAGTTCGTGCCTTATTCACTGAAATTGCTTAGTTACAAGCGATTTTACTAAGGTTATTTTTAGACGAAGCAATAATCCTTATTCAAGCTTTTTTTTATAACACGTCTAGAAAGTTTTTTCTTGATGTATTTTCTCAAAATAGAGGTTGTTGAAGATTCTCAGTTATAATACGTCGTGTGGTTAAGCGGTATGGAAAGGTACGATGTCGAGCGGACGACTCAAATATTCAATCGTCAATAAAATCTGAACTACTTATCAAAATTCTATGAAATATGTTTGCCGAGTAGATATTTTATTAGCGGGCGTATATTTATGTAGCACTATGTGATGATCCCCTCCACCCACGCACCGCCGGTTGTTGACGGCCTTGTGCGCGAGACAAATACCTAGGTCTCATAAGACATTTATTTGCTATGACTTAGTTGATAGTATTCTTTACTTTTGAGTAAAAAATTAAAACCCGTTTTTTTTAAATAAGGGCTTGAAACCACAAAATTTACAAACATAAAAAACTGTAATTTATACAAATTTTAATATGATAATATCTAGCCCTCTCTAATAACCGACTTTCAAAAATACCTGCGCTTTTATTTGATAATAATTTTACTATTCGAAAATCTCTGCTTTTTTAAACCTCCATTATTACGTGATTTTGTGTCTGTATTACTTTTAGCAAGAATCCATGATATATAATTTCAGTGTAAATAATTGAACTTCAATACGTTTGTTGCCCTTAGTCGCGGTGTTTGCATCCATGATATGGAAATTTCGAATTTTACACTCCGTTACGGGGTGGTTTTACATGCAAATAATTTTCCATGAAGAAATACTCATTTCTATAATGGTATCATAAAGTACCACTGCTATGCTGTATCCAGTTCAATATTGCAGCAGAAATAAACACTGTCACAGGTGAGATCTCGATCATTGGTTGGCTGGTTAGTTCACAGTGTCGTTGCGACAGGAAATAGGTTCTACGCTAAATTGCTGTGTTTTAGTTCAGGATAGGTGATTTCATCGTTCATTTCCCTTTTTTTAATCCTCTGTAATACAATATCACTCTGTGCAGATTAAATACTATATGTGCATGGAATGTATTAACTACGTCTTACGCGACTACGCCAGTCTCCGTCGTGATTCCATTTCCTCCACAGCGAGGCGCGATTCCGTTTCTCCACTTGTCGCCAGTCGATAGCTCGCGAAACACGCGGAGGCGGTACAACGGTTTTTTGCACAGCCAATGCCGTTCAAGCGCGCGAACAGGCGGAGTGACACAAGCTGCAATCTTGGAATGGATAGAGTATAGTTAGGTTTTATTGTATTCCTATTTAAACATTTAACATTCGAAGTGTCAACGGTGATGGTATCTTAAATGTAACCGGTGAAAAATCTGTATACAAATGCATGGAAAATAATAAATTACTGAGCAGAAGAGGATTCGGCTCTGGATCCTTAAAATCTAGCTATATCCACAGCCTAAGCCAAAACAGTGTTCAGCGTTCCTCTTCCGGAAAAAAGTTTGGATTTCAAGTTGCAAAATTTTGCTAATAAAGGGGTTTACATACTTACAAAAGTAATTATTGTATAAACTACTGTTTAAGAAATTGCGATATGTTATAAGGGTAAATAATACCTTAAAAGTGAAAACCTTTGCGCTGATATAAAATAAATTAGGTACCACATGTTTAAGCTTCTGTTTCCATATTGTTACAACAAATGATTGTGTTGTTAATGTTGTGTTATCTTTTATGAAGTTCTAGGGATATTATTAGGAAGTATTTTCAATGTTTTACTTGGCACTTATTTGGTTTTATATTTTGGAGCCGTCTCGGGAGGGGCTACAGCTCCTATGCCCCACCCCCCTCCTTTACTGGATCCATCCCAGTTACTGAGACGCCAGCATTATTTGCAGTTACACGGAGAAATATTTCAACAGTGTACAGATTATTGCTGATTTACTGTAAATATTCACAAGAGTCAATTACCAGTCTGTCTCACAAAATATTGACTGATCTTTACCTTTGGCAAACAGCGGGGCAGAGCGGTTAGACACAATGTGCATTGATAGGCCGAGTCAGCAGTATGTCCTTGGTTGCCCTTCTTGTGTATGGATGGCGCACACTGGTGTCTTCAAACAGTCCCACCCAGTACGCCTAGCTCGTCTCTTGCTGCAGCATCACTGGCAAGCCCTGGAAGCGCAGGGTCATAGTCAAGTCCTGCTCGCTGCAATTCTGGTATCACCTGGTTCAGGATAAGGTGAGCACTTTTGAAGCCTCGCCCGACTCACAGGATACTAAATTTCAAATCGATCATACCAGTAGAACTGCTCTCATTCACTCAAAAATAAAAACTAGAAATGAGCTGATGATCTTTATACGTCTGAACAGATTTCCTTGAATCATAGCTAAGAACACTCTCGATCAAGTCACCTTTCAAAAAAAGAAATTAATCACGGTGCATTCGTTTAGGAGCTACTAACTGATGACAGACAGAGACATACACAGACAGATACGTCAAACTTATAACACCCCTCTTTTTGCGTCGGGGGTTAAATATTTACGTCAGAGGTCACAATATATAATACTTATAAATTATAATTCTAGACAAGATGTTCTCCAAAAGTGTTCACTTTATGGTGAATCAACTATATCACCCGGTTTCCTTCAGAGCGACACTGTCAGGCTAATAACTGTGCAGCTTTTTTGTTAGCAAGGGCGCTCCTGCCTTGGTGACGAGCTAATTGCGCGGTGCTTTGCAAACTAACATATAATTATCCTTTACATAAATATTTACAATACGGTTTGTTTTTACCAGTTAAATATCTGCAAGTGTAAGCTCGGTTGACTGAGCCGTCTAAACTGCGCGTTTGAAAAATATTCTAACTTTTCTTCTGCATGATTTAATTTAAGCATCGTGGTCATGTTAAAGTTCGTCAGCAATTAAATAAATAACACTATTTAATACATGTTGTTCCACTACTTTGTTTTGTCTATGTTTCATTAAAACTGGCAGCTACAAATACACAGCGTTTTACGGGTTTCCCCCTCAGCAATATTGACAAAGTCTTTACTTCTAATTGCAATAGGTAAATTCTGTACCAGTAGAAGCATATTTTGACATTACTGTAAAGATGATTCTGGTCAAGAAGTATGCAACATTTTAACAGAAAGAACGGTTAGTGGTAATCATAATAATATTGTTTTGCTAGTCACGCCTTTCATAAATCAGTCAATTCTTATTGAGAAAACATACTACTTGCCTTTAAGATGCTGAATTAATCCAGTAATTTGAATATTGAACGAAATAAAGATGGAAACTATTATAGACAAGTAACCGATATAAGTTTCAAGGCACTGTCTTTATCCGTAAAGAAAGGCTATATCTTACAAAATTAACGCTAACATCTATGTCCGCACACTTACAATATAAAATTTTACTACGATGGTGAACATAACACAGCATAACAACTTGTAGCTTTTTAACGAACACGTTCAGTTGTTATAAAGAGGTTACATTCCTATAAATTTCCGGTCAAGCGGCCCTATTGCACTGTTTGTATCTTGAGAGAGGAGGGTTGCTTGCTAAAAAGATTGTTACTTTATATTTGTTCCAAAATTCTTTTCTACTGATAAATATTACTAACTAATACGTACTACTTCACTGATACATATTACTAACTGATACAAATTACTATCTCATAGATACTACAGATACATACTACTGATACAAAGTAACTGATTCATACTGCTAACGGATACATATCATTGTCACATATTACTAACTGAGACATATCACTAACTGATACATACAACTAATGATTCATATTACTAACTGATGCATTACGCTGATACACATTACTAACACATATTACTAACTGATAAATATAATTGATACATACTACTAACGGTAACATATCATTTTCACGTACTACTGAGACATATTACTGATACACATCACTAACTGAAATTACATATGGATACATATTACTTACTTTTACTTACCACTAACTGATACATATTTCTGATACATACTACTAATTTATATGTATTACTAACCAGTAAATTCGCACGCGAGAGTTTTCACGTGGCTGAGATTTTACTCGAAGATATGTCATTAACGGTATTTTAATATCTAGCTGTTTCAAGACCTATAACATTACCAGTAAAATAACAATCTTACAATATTATTGTTAATTAAATACGAAATAAAAAATTATGTCAAAGATCTAAATTACAACAGGTAGTGTTAACATGGTGAAAGTATTTCTCCAATTTGCTATTGTCTTAGACTTGGAAATAATTACGAAAATTCTGATGGGACTAAAACGTTGCTTCGAACAGAGATGCTAACAAAATGTGGTGCAGAGCACTGAGAGGAGTAAGACAACCAGTTGACTATTTAACCCCTAACTACTGTAATACGATGATAGGGTGTGCTGATAGGGGAGGAAACTGTTCAATGGGGGTGGAGGGGAAGGAACTCTCTCTCTCTCTCTCTCTCTTATGGATAGGGGATCGAGGGGTCGTTCGTTGCACCCCAGGGGCAAAAGGAAATTGAAGTGTGAAAAAAAATTTGTCTGTATTAGAGGATAGCGGGTGGGATTTAGGGGAGGGTCTGAGAGAGGAAGAAAGAAGCGATGGAGTGAAAACTCTGCAAGTCATACGAAGCTGGAAAGCAAGGGAGTGAAAAGTGAGGGGAGACTGGAGGTGTAGTGACCGACCGTCTCTGGGAAGTTGCATCGTGACTGCATGAATAACAAGCAGGTCTGGACAGAACTCAACTCCCGCTATTCTTTGTTGCTGTTCCTCCTCGCCATGCCTCATTCATGTTGCCATGCTCGTGTCTGGAGCCGCCGAGATCTAGCTATTGACAAGTACAAATACAGCTGTTACCTCCATCGTTATCTGCTTAACATGTAATACTGAATATTTGCTCGTATATGATCACGTGTTTTAGGGTAATAACAAGTCGACAAATAAATATATACACACAGTATGATTTCATACAACACACGGGGTGGCCACCTTAAGTCTTCTAACTTTAATTCAGAAACATCCTTTCCATCTGACCATTAGAGAGGCAAGTCATTTGAAAACAATCGAGAAGACGGTTGGTGTTGAAGGCCTTTCTCTGTTTTCAATCAAAAAGTACTTTACAAATTGTTTGAAAGGCATATTTTTGTGCACCTCAACTTCCCTGATCTCCAGCTATGGTACCTATCTTCATTATCATTTTTTTTATTCGTGGTTCTCATTTCCACTCTTTACGTTCTCACAAAATTATTTTTTTTTTAGTAGAGATTTTTTTTTGTCGGCAGTAATGCATGGTACAAAGATAACCATTTACAGTAAATATACAAGTTTTTATGTTTGCAACTAGTTGCTTTGTAGGGAAGAAATGCTTAAATTGAACAAAACTTAAAAGTGATAAAATACGTACCGCAGCTGATTCAGCAGATGTGGTACCATTTGCGGACGAATTTTCTTCATTATTTGAGTGTGGTAATACCATTTCCATGATCCTTTGTGTTCTCTCTCTTATCTATAGATCTAACAGCAACAACCAGGGTCTGGTATATCTATAGGTCTTCAGGAATCAGCCATATTTGATTCTAGTTCCAGGTCCCGGTCATGGGGCGCTGGTGAAAAACCTTGTTCGATTACTAACGTGGTTACCCTGGATAAAGAAAAAATGTGTGTGTGTATATATGTATATATATATTATATATTAGGTTACTTCTCGCAAACGTTATGTATTCCTGTGTTCGCCATTTTCTGTAGCAATTTCTTGGCGTGGGAAGAAGCGAAGTAGAGCTTACGTGTTTTGGTTTTAATTTATTTTTTCATTATCTGTACACATGCAACGCTAAGGCACTATTAACGCTTGTTCTTCTTTTTTCTTTTTAGTTAAGTTATGAATATTAGTGACAATATATGACCACATATTTTTTCTCTGGCGTTCGCTATATTGTTTTAGAAATCTGAAGAAGCCGGCATAACTTGGCGCAGTTTTGTAGATGTACGAACGGAAAGTCTTCTTAATAATAGAAGTCTTAGTTCAGATTGTTTTTGCCCTGTTACGAAAACACTTAGCGTTTATTATTAGCAAAGATGGATTTTATAGGTATGTAAATTAACGTAAAACTTTAATATTTATAAGAGCCTATGACCTATATTGTAGCTATACACACACTTCTTAAATTATATGGTAGGTCTATATCACGTGTTACAGGTCCCAGATGGGAAATACAAATGGTAGGTATATTTCCTCACTGAGATACTGTGTTTTGATGTTGGTACAAATGTAGATTTTGGGCTTGTTTTTGCACTATAGAGTGTATTTTTTATGCGCTCTTAATGTAATTTTTGTACAAGCAGGTAGCCGCATACATTCTCTAATATAACTTAAATAAAAGAATTATCAGACGTAACAACAATAATTGTATGGACATGGTTGGCGTTGTTTCTTGTTGTAAATTATTAAAACCCGAATCTTAACAAAATATGATTACCAAATTTAAAAAAAAAATGTAGGCTACAGAACATTTTCGCCTCTACGGACATATTTTATAAAGGTAAGTTTCATAAATTAATTACCAAAATCATGTAGGCTTACATTCATTTACATCTTAAATTTAAAAAAAAATTACTAACAATATGGTAGAACTACTGTAATTTTCTTTGGATTGTATTTGTATCTATATACAGCAGTTTGCAAAAGAGTGCGATTAAGGAAAATGGAAATTAATTTATACAGAGAAATGTTAGACAACTACAATATCTTCAACCCTACACAGTACTTGCTTTCACTGTGTTTCTATATGTACACAGGATGTCCAGAAACAAACACAATAAGCAGAACACGCGAATCCTGGGCTAAATTTGAGACGACAATGTTAGTGGTAAAATGTTCGACGACATTTAAGTGCACAATATTGCAACATTCCACGGAGATAGACCTCTCTTGCACTCCACATCCAGGTATTATTTTACATATGTTTCGTCAAGTAAACGTAGAATCACGTATGCACTGCTTGGGACTTGAATCTGGACCCATGACATGTAGGCTAGAACATTAGTAGTACGATAACTATGATATCTGTGGAGCGCAAGAGGGGACTAACTACGGTGGTGTGTTGTAACATTGTGCATTAAATATGTTACCGTACAAATTTTGCCACAAACATTTTCGTCTAAAAAAAAATATATTGGATGTACGGAAATAAACAGCCCAAACTCCGGGAGGTGATTGCTAATGAAAAATGTAGACAGTATGTACGCCATTTTCAAGAAAAGTGAATATTAAGGGCGTATAAGCCCTTGAAAATCTAGTTGGCAAATTGTATTCCGTCAAAATGTAAAAAAACTGTTAGAATTTAAATTACGATTCTTTGGCTGGTGTTAAGTATTATTGAAATCTTCAACATTTAATACATATTTACGTTGGCGTTACAGTTTGTGATAAAAGACATTATGTCTATTCGGGCAGTTCACCGTAAGGAACAAAAAACGTCCCCTCGTTGCAAATGCCTAGAATGCACCGTTTACCAGAAAAATGGACACAGCTATGCTGTGCCTGGTATGTAGGCAATAAGTGCTAAATCCACTAAGAAATGGATTTGTACCATGCTCTCAGGAAAATGCAACCCGTGATACAGTTGTTGAAGCTTGTCGAAAAATGCAGTTACATAAGCTTAAAAACAATATCATGCCAATGCGCGACTTAGTTAATTTGGCAGCAAATTTGGTAATATTTTGACGCAGTAAATTCGCGAATTTCATCAACAACAGAACATTCTTTAAATACATTCTAAAATAATATCAGTATGTCATGCACGTAATTCGCTAATTAATAAATAAGTAAATAAATACCTCCCATCACGGTGATCCGGGATCGATTTCCGCTCGTTTCGATCCACGGTGGGTTACAGCCCTAGTTTTTCGCAAGTGGGAATCGTGTCGAACGATGTCGCTAGTTGGCAGGATTTCACAGAGAACTCCCGTTTCCCCCGCCCTTTTATTCCGGCAATGTTCCCTCGTAGGGTCTCATTCCATTGTCACAATGCAGAGATGATGGCAGCCTACAGGCCCAAAATCAGAGTGCTATCAACCAGCTTAGAGTTATCTCCAGCCTAGGGTGCATCCCCCATACGGTACTTATTTATTCATTTATTAGGGAAATACGTACATGACATACTGATATAATTTCAGAATGTACTAAAGGATGTTCACTTGTTTATGAAGTTCATGGATTTAAATCGTCAAAATAACAACATTTTGTAAAGTTTTGCTAAACCAAATTTGTTGCCAAATTAACCGAGTCACGCATTGGCATGTTTTTGTTTCTAAGCTTATGTGGCATCATTTTGAAACATGCTTCAACAACTGCACCACGGGTTGCATTTTCCTGAGAGCGTGGTACAAATCCACTTCTTACCGGATGTAGCACTTTTTGCCTACATATCAGGCACAGAGTTGTGTCCATTTTTCTGGTAAACGGTGCATTCTAGGCGTTTGCGACAAGAAGACCATTTTTGTTCCTTACGGTGTACTGCCCGAATAGACATCATGCCATGTTCAAAACTGTAACGCCTACGTAATTTTGTGCGATATAAGGGAGGCAACTCGTATTATTTTCATGAAGGGGGGAAGGTTAGAAGGCTGAAATTATAAAATGTTAAAGATTTCAATAATACTTAACATCAGCTAAAGAATCGTAATTTAACTAACAGCCGCTTTTTATATTTCGAAAAAAAAAAAAAAAAAACGATTTTCAAACTCGATTTTCAAGGGCTTATTCCGCCCTTAATATTTGATTTTCTTGATAGTGTCCATTACAACGTAGACTTCATTTTTAATGAGGAATCGCCTCCTGAAGTTTGGGCTATTAGATTCCTTACACCATGTATGTATGTATGTATGTATGTATGTATGTATGTATGTATGTATGCGTGTTTCTATACCTCGGAGGCATAAGACACTATGTCACAAAAACACTTTTCAGAAGAGCAATTTAAAGATTCTTAACATGTGTTTTTTTATTTACTTGGCTGTTTGATAACTAATATGTGTGATTATTTGACACGTCATTGGTGTAACTCTTGACTATTTGATACAAAAAAATTGCTAAAGCATGTTTCATATTATTTTAATTAACAATGGACATGGTGTTGTATGCTACTACAACATGTGTAAACTGTTAAGTAATGGGACATGTATTTCAACAACTTGAGAAATCGAAATGCTGATAAGAAAATACACAAACGGTTATGCAGTGTTTGTGAATGACGCCGTAATATATTACAAAAAAAAATGCAAACTTAAACATCGAAATCAATATCAACAGTAACGAAATAAAACAGTGCTTGTGAAAATACCTATAACATCCAAAGGATCATTCTCACAGTCTTATAGGCAACATTCCATCACAAGCAGATTTAACCAGAAACATCTCATTGGCACGATAGTCGTTATTGGAGTGGTCATGTTTCAAATTTTTATAAAAATAATGACAAATTGAAGGTACATATGGCAGAAAAGCTACTACGTCATCATACTCTAGTTTGGGGATAGGTATTGGTGACTCACAAACAGGGTCCAGAACGGTTGGACCAACATTGTTCCGTCTCGTGTTTCTTCTTATGTTAACCTGTTAAATGCACTCTCAAACGATGTTCTAACAAGTAAAGTTCCAGTGTTTTCGTGCCGAACCTGCTATTGCACAGCTTGCGAAAAAAGAACCGGTTGTTTGTCAACATCCACTTTTCTTGTCGCAAAAGGTGACTGACTTTGGAACTGAATACATAGATTTAAAATTCTTAAAAGTTATTGAGTTCCATGTTATGTACGAAATATTTGCTGTAACACTTCCGTACTAACTACTCCCAGTCCCATGGTGTTAAACTGTACATGTTGTTAGTTTTTTTTTTTAAATTTTTATTTCAATAAGGGCATGAACTGTATCGTCCTCCGTGTGAGTATGGCCTTAAGCAGAAGTTTCTGGTTTATGCACCTAACTTGAGGGTACTTCTGCAGTATGACCAAAAACTCATAACACCTACATTTTGGTTTTGTCCGTAACAGTTATCTGTCAAGAGTGTTATTACTTTCACGTCAGAATTTGGAAACGCATTGTCAGCCCATTTCAATATGGCTGATGCTATTTCATTTCCACCCGACTCCTTTTGATTCACCCCACATCATGCAATGGACAGTTGCATCAGAAGAGTCACACATTGTTAAATTTGAGGATTATTTCCATCGCAGTTTTGAAACGTGAGTATAATTTTTTATGTATCCTCAAATATTTACCGTGACTCACAAAAATAATAACTATGAATCATTCAAACATAGCTTATTGCGTAGGTTATTAGTTCTAGGTTATGAAACATAAGACGCTGAACTTAACAATATCTTATACTTACCTGCAGCGGAGATTTTGTTAGCTTCTAAAGTCATGTTTATTATTCTTCTAGCTCGAGGAATAATCTCTGCACCCATAGTTTAGTCTTCACAATACAAACGCAACAAGCACAACATTCCAATCGAACAACAAGAATTAAATAAAACACAACATAGACCAAAGGTAAGCTTGGCAACAACCGACTGAAATCATAAAGGTAGGAATAAACAGGATGAGGCTCGATGTAAAGTAAATGAAGCCACCTTAATTAATGTATCCATATTTTGACACACAAACAATGAAATGTTTTATGTAAACGGAATTTAAAAAACAAAAGGGAGAAACTGCAGGAGTGATTTCTGCAGAAAAGGTTAGTATAATAAACATTTTTTCAGTTCTACTGAAACTTTAATAGCTAAATTATGGCTCGTATTCATTGTCTTGTACTTCACGAAAAGTACAGGTTTCAAGAGATTCCTCTAAAATCCAAAGGTAAGGCCACACTAGCATTTTATTGTGAACTTTCGGATATAAAACATCTACAAGTCAACTAAAACATAAAACACTATGTCCAGCTTGTGACAAAGTCAAAACATAAGCGCAGAGGCATACAGCTACATGTCCACATAGTGTTGTATGCTTCTGGAAGACATGCGACATAGTGTGCATTTAAAGGGTCATATATTTGTAACAATAGGGATCTGGACTTAGTATTGTATGCCCCTAGAAAGAACATAAAATTCTGGTCAAGTTAACGGTAGAACATATTGGATAACAGTTAAGTTAGGAGAGAAACAGTCGTTGTTTTTTTAGTACATTTAATTTACCATGCGAAGTTAAGTAGCGGCTATTAAGCCTATACAAGTGATTTAATAATTTTTTTAATGTAATGTGACATCTTTTTGAGAGTAGGTGATATAGTCTTGTGGGTTTGCTAGCTGGACTCAATTTTTACAGTGTGTGCTAAAATGGTTAATATAATGATCTGTTAATCTTTCTGGCCTGCTGTGTTTAATGAGCCTGTCCGATGATTTTTGGTGCCTTTACCTTAATATTTCAATGCCTCTGCCTTAAAATTTTAAGTCCCTCTGCGTAAAATCTAAATATCTCTGCCCTAAAATTTAAGTCCCTCTGCCCTACAAATATCAGTGCATTTGCCCTACAATTTTCAGAGCTTCTGCCATAAAATTTATAATTTCCCCTTACCTGCTCCAAGATTTGTGTGCCCCTGTCCCACAGTTTTCAGTGCACCTGCCACTGCTCAATGATTTTTAGTGTTCCTGTCACACATTTTTTAATGCAAGTACCCTACAATTTTTGTGACCCTCCCTAACCTTAAAGTCTCTGTACCTCTGCCATGCCTCTGTACCTACATTTTCTGTATATTTGCTCCATGATTTTTAAATATTCTTGCTTAACATATCCAGTGCCCCTGCCGTTCAATTTTCTTTACCTCTTCTCCATGATTTTTAATGTCTGTTCCTCACATTTCTAATGTCTATCTACCCTACAATTCTGTGCCCATGCCTTAACATTATCTGTACCTCTGACCCATTATTATTTTTAATTACCCTTCCTCACATTTTAATGGACCAATTCCTAACCTACAATTTCTGTAACCCTACCCTTCAGTTTTCTGTACCTCTACCCATGATTTTTAATGTCACTGCCTCACATTTACCTTACAATTTTCTCAACCTCTGCCCCATAAATTTTTAGTAACCACTTGCATTATACTCACGTGGCTTACAAGCAAGTTGTTATTGTAATGAACATGTCATCAAATGAATACACATAATTTATTATTAATTCTTGATAGTAAAGATGCCAATTCTCACTCACTGAAAAAAAAAATACAAACAATAAAGCAGTCAGCCATGATTATAATTAAATGTCATATAAACAATTACATTTATGACTACAAGATTCGCAGAGTACCTAAAACAATATTTTTTGGGTACACAAATTTTATTTAGAATAAGGATTTGTTATTAAATTTGTAAACATGTGTTGGTCTATTAAGTAATAACCTTTCCCAGTTTTTGTTTATGACGAACAGCACAATTTGCGCTACAGAAATATTCTTGTGATATTGTTTTCCGTTCATTATTATAGTACTGCATTACATACTTGTCAAAGTGAAGTGAATAGATTTGTATAGATATTTAGAATGTACACAGAAATTCCCTTGTGTTAAAAAAGTGAGACATTTTAACGAAAACTTATATAAAATCTCTTAAAGGAAATGTTTAAAGTGAATAATAAGCTGAACATGTTATGATATTTAGATATGTAGACAACAATCACGAATGTAAAGGAAATTTGTTTAGGATAGTAACCTTTTAACTCATAAATAATTTTTTAAATTGAATATGCATACTGAAAGCAAAATTTAACACATTACAGAAATGTTATTTCAACAGTAAGGATTAAAGCAAACTAATAAATTTACATAACATTAAAGTATGTTTTATTATTAACACAGGGACTTTGATCTAAATTTAAAAAGATTTTTGATAATTGGTACAATTATTAATGTATAGTAAATTTTACACAAACTGGTGCAAACTGTTTACGGCAACTTTTCAAACGTTTAGTGAACTACCAGTAAATAATTTCATTGTTTCAAGTTGCTCTGTATTACAAAAATTGTCACATCTCTCTGCACTTTTAAGTTTTTTTGGTTCAAAGTATAATTACTTGATTTAAAAAATAAGGAACTTCCATACAAGGCAACGTCAAGTCATAAAAAAATTAACAAAATATAACCTAATTTAATAAATTTTTGTGCAAAAAACTTTACTTAAAAATTAAGTATTGCAGTGAGGGAAATGTTTGAGCCTGTCAGTGTAATGTTTTTACATTAGCCTAAAGTCGTGTAAAATAATTATCAAAAATTATAACAAATGATTTTTCATTTCTATTGTCAGAAAAATATTTTATTTACAAAATTTTAATTAAATGCTGCTACAGCTATTGCATTCCCATTTTGTCCTCAGCCATCAAGAACTTGGAGGGATGGTGTATTGTGCTTGTGTTTTGGTGAGAAGAGAGAAAAAGCTAAATATGTTAGCATATTTATGTGTAAGAGAGAGAATTAAGAAAAATTTAATGTGGGATTTTTCTGACATTACAAATTATGTAAGTTACCTAAGAATTGATTTCACTTATCTAAAGTATTTTACTGTGGTGTTTATAAAATGTTGGATGAGATGTACACAAACAACAACAGTAATGGTTTCTCTGCTAAATTAACTGGCAAATTTCTTGTTTGGGTATCCAATATATTTCGACTCGGGTAAAACGCACTGTACTGTTTACATACCTCCAGAGATTCTTGAAATAACAGAAATACTGTGGCAACTAGTAACCTTTAATGTTCTGGATGTTTTACAATCATTAACAGATACAGACACCAACAGTCACATTCTTGAAAATGTTTGCAGCCTAATGCAAAATGGCACTCTTAAACATGTGTAAGAAAAATATAAATGAAATAAAACTGTAATAAAAATATAAAAATAAGTATAAAACTAAGCAAGTTTTGCAATTTCAGGACCTGATAATCTAATAGCATTAAGCAATTTTTGCAGTTTCAGAACCTGACAGTCTAATATAATTTAACTTGATGCAAAAAAAAAAAACGTTAGTTAGGTTATATCAAGTTTTGCCACTAACTGAAATGCTAGAAAATTTTTGTTTCAAAATTCATACCGTAAATACGAGTATATAAAACCCTAAATAGTAAATTTGTAGAACATGATTTTTCGTAACGTATATATAAACCCGAAAATGTTCTTTAGCCTACATTTTTTTAATTGAATAAATTTAATTTTGTTTATATTTGTATTTTAATAAATTATGGTAAGGAACAGTGTAAACGAAGTCTCCACAATTTTTTGCAACTTCTGTTAATTCTTTGGATTAAATAGAATACATACACGTAATTTTTCGTCTACAAAAACATGTAAAAGCAGATTAAATTATAGTCTATAGAGCAAAACCAGGTTCAAAATCGACCTTTGTAACCATGTCTAAATATCTGAATGAGGAAATAGGCCTAACCTTTGTGTTTACTTTCTAGGACTGAAGGATGTAATGTAAGTCAGACATGACTTTTAAGTAGTGCTTGTCTAGCTAGACTACAGGCCCGAACCCTTATACAAATACTATACAATACATGTTATAGTTAAGTTTACGTAACTGGTAAATCCCAACTTTATTCAGAATAAAGCATGAGCCATGCCGTAACAGAACTAAAATTCTTAACTAAAATGTTCACAATTAAGTATAGATTTGTTATTGGTTCATCCACAAAACTTGGCAAAGCGATGGTCTCGTCAGCAAATGTAGCAAATGCCAGAGAATTTGTGGTATTATCATAACTAGTATTCGTAACTAAGCCTCAAAACATTAACAAGATTTAAAATTACAAAACGAAAGAACGAACTGAAACCAAAATTAAAACAAAAAGTACGTTTTTGCTTCTTCTGACGCCATGACATTACGCGAGAAAATGGTGGACGCAACTCTAGCTCATGAGTTTTCATACAGGTTCTTTACTAGCGCCCCGCGCCCGGAACCTGGAACTAATATCATATATGGCTGACGGTCAAAGAAAAGCCTATAGAGATATCTGGGGCCCGATTCTTGAGTTGTTACGAGATTATTCCGAAATTAGCACCTATGTAAATAAACAAAAATACAATATGTAACTTGATCTTGATATAAGTTTCTAAGAAACAAATATGTTTTTATAAAGTCGGTAAATCTCGCGACAAACTTTTGTATCATATAAATTATGTAATGTAATAAATTGAATTTGATTTAATTTAAAGTTTATTTTCTTCTTTTTAGAGCAATTAAATAAAAGCTTGTTTTTTAAAATGTTTTTTTACTGTTAATTAATTTTTTTCCTCTCTTCCATCTGCTGTTCAGAATATTTTATTTGGTATCCGGTAATGGATTCAGTACAAAATAATACAACACAACATGTTGTTTCCGATAGGATTTAAGAATATTTCATACAAGTAGTGTTATGCAAAATATTAAGTGTTTATTGTTCTTAAGAAATTATTTTTGGTCAAAAGAGTAGTTAACGTAGGTTGCTTTAAATTGATAGGAAAATATCAGTTCCCTATAGGAGTTTCCCTAACCTCTTCCAAATTGGCAATTATATGCTCAACACACCTTTTATTCTGTCTAAAAACATTTACAAACTTCATATCGCTCAATCCAATCTATATTCAAACTCTTACAAGTCCGTCATAACTAAATATTGCTTCCATATATCTGCAATTTTCGCAGTATTTTTTAAGAAGCGGAGTTTAAAAATTTATGAAACTGTAAGTTAATATGAAGGTCACGGTCGTAGAAGTACAGGCCTGGACACTCTCGCCTATCCACCAATGATACGGAGTTGACCCCCTTGTTGTTTGGTTGTAGTTTGTCAAGTTACCGAGTATGTTGTACTTTTTGGCGCTGTAATCCGGGCGGTCGGATTCAAACTCCGCCCACTTTTTTCTAGTGTTTACATTATAATGTAAATAAAGATTGCTGGAGCCATTCTTTAATATTGTGAGTGAAGGAAGTATTTCATAAATTGTTAAATAATATGTTTTAATAAATTGTTTATCTTTGTAGGAGGGAAGTAGGCGGGTTTTGACCGCCCTAACTGCAGCGTCAATAAAGCACAACATTCTCGGTAACTTGGCGAACTACAGACAAACAACAAGTGGGTCAAGTTTCCAAGCGAGTATCCAGACCTGTTTTTCAACGGCCGTGATGTACGTATAGGTTAATAATTAAATTCACATGCAGTGATATGAAGTTCGTGTTTTACTGGACATTTGCAGGTTTTAATTAACCAGTAATGTGTTAGCACAAGTTTAATATATGCGTGGAATTGTTGCTGTACTTTAATGCTTTATTTCTGTAGTTTAAAACTATACAATATACGGCAAAAGTGAAATGGATGTCGGCTTCGAGGCGTTGCGGAATCACATCTCACCTCCCAAAGAGTGGGTGAGTGAAGAGGTTTCGGTCAGCGCTTAACATCGAGGTCTTTAGCGCTGGTGAAGAGTTATACGATGTGAGTATGGAGCAGCGCCGGAATGAAGGGTCAGGGGAAGCGGGAGAACCTCGAGAAAAACCGACGACCAGAGGCATCGTCCGGCACGATTCCCACATGCTAAAATCCGGGGACCGACCCCACCGGAAATCGAAACCGGATCGCCTTAGTGGGAGCCGAATGGTCTGACCACTCGTCCACCGCGGCCGCACCGCCCAAAGAGGAAGTGAGATTTTTCCGATTGGAATTATTTCACTACGAAATTATTTTCACTCAAGAATCGCAAAACTAATTCAATTTCTAGATTCAAAATTGGAAAGGCCAAAATTTTGAAAACGCATTTACTTGGAAAACCTTTTAAAAACAGCACCAAATCTGTTTTACAACTTCTACCCCAAACTACTCTATTTCGCAGAGGTGGTGTAAAAGGTGTAGTGCTCGGGTGAGGAAGTTGAGGTTACACCTGCCGCCTGAACACTTTGGTTGTAACAACCAAAACGTCACTACCGACAAGAGCAATGCGAAGTTTCAGTTTGCGTGTAGAAGTCGTAAAAGTTGCAGCTAGGTTTGTGTAGACTGCCTACAGCAGAGAAGAACTTCCAGCTTGCCACAAAGCAAATAATAAGTTGCCATAGAGAACGTATTACATTTTAAGAGTTGAACATTGTGGCCAGCTGCTGAACAAAAACACTTGGTGGTTTTTGTATACGCTACAAATTAAGAAGTCTACAATAAACTACCCGGTACAGACAGTGTTCCAGCAATAAATTTACAGAGGCACGTTATAAGTCTCACACTTCTAGCGTTACGACAACAACATTGTGCGACAAGCTACTAACTTGCGCACAAGAGCGAAGTGGCACTACGTGTGAGTGTCAAATATATCTTAACGCTCCTTCACTTCTGTACCTTCAACACACAAACATCTTTATGTAGATGGGTCCCTTAAGCAGCAATGTTCAGCACGTTTAGCACATTTTGTATTGTGCTAAATATCTGGGCCTTGGTAGGCGTCTACCTAACGTGCTTGAGTCTCTAAATGTTTATAACTACACGGTGAAGATTTACCAAGTTAATTTTTACTACAGCTATTGCTATATTTAAAAATTTTAAATTATAGAGTTCACACAGTATTATTTTATCCTGGTTGTCTAAGTTATTTATGTTTTTGTACAGTTCCTTGAACACTTCTATCTACGCTTAGGCCTATTCCCTGGCCCTGGCCCCGTAGGCATTTAGAGGTGGACAAGTTTTCTCTTCAGATTCTATTAGAACATGTCCAGAGGAATTAAATAATCTTTGTAGACATCTGGCATTGTGGTTAAAGTTTGTTACAACGCCATTTGATTTTAGTGTACTGTAGTGAGTACAACGTATAATTCTTAACTTGTTTATGCTATAATAGATAGTTTTTGCCGGTTCTAGGAAAACATCTATTATGTTTAAAAAAATTCTCGAAATATTTCCCAATTTTTTTTTTTAATTCCCCAAAAAATCATCAAAAAATTGTTAAAAACGTTTGTAAAATTAAAAAAGAAAAAATCCCCCAGATATTTCTTAAAAAATTTCTCAAAAATCTTACCAAGAAAAAATCTCAAAAATATCTTGCAAAGAAAAAAAAATTCCCGAAAATCATGTCAAGGAAAAAAATTTCTTTAAAAAATCTTACCAGGAAAAAAAATTTTAAAAAAATTTTACCATGGGAAAAAATGCTCACAAAGAGGTAAACGATTAAAAAATGTTTCTCTAATGAAATTTTTTTAGTCAAAATCAATAATATAATCAGAATCATCATCATCAGAATAATCAAAATCATTATTAAAAACCCTTTGAAACTTTTTTCGCTATTGAAACTTTGTCCTAAATTATCAAGATAATCATGAAATTCAATTATTATTTTTAATAATTTGTTGTGTAGTTTATATAATCAAATAATATTTTTTTCAACACTCAAATCATATTTTCTTACTTGTTTACATTGTTCTGTATTAAACAACATTGCAGATACTTTAACACTATCAACGGTTTGTAAACTCCATTTTTTTACAAAGGTTGTTAGGTGCTAATGTTTTTATTTCATTTTGAATATATTTGTAGGTTGTTCATAGTAAACAAAATGAAATTTAGAAAAACAACAGATATAAAGAAGGAAACCTAATACAGGTAAATACATTAGCATCTGAAGCTAAAAATTTAACAGGAGGTTCGATTAAATTAAATAAAAAAAGAAAAGCAATATCACAGCAAATTAAATTGTTTATTTAAATAATGGTGTATCTATAACAACACAATCTAAAAAATACACATGAGGATAATAAAAAAAAAATAATTTAAACGTCACAAAACTTAAAATTTTATATATTTAAAAAATGTAACTAATTAATATGTTTATTCTAAAATAAATATTAAAAAATAATTCTAATTTGAGTTCGTCAACTCAAACCATATATGGTGGAGATATAGTCAATTGGATAAATAAATTACCTTTCAATTTCGTTGACCTGGCCATAATTGTACTGGTCCTGGAACTAATTTATTATTAAATATTGAAATAGGTAATATTCCAGTAAATAAAACTGATGAGTCTGTATTATTTCATGATATTGATTACCATGAAAATAAAAATATTGAGGAAGTACATAAAGCTGATAAAATATTACAGAATAAAACTAATCAAATATTTAATTACATTAAGCATTTAAAAGAAAAAATTGAATCTGGTTCATTACCAACAATAATGAATGCTAAACCAAAACTTTGTTTAGGTATTGAAGAAAATATGAATAATTTTGTAAAATAAAAGGAATTTGAAGTAAAAAAAAACTGGTTGAACCCGAATCTCAAAAAAGCTTAAAACAATTAAATTTAACTTTTAATCAATGGGTTTCTTTAGCAGAATTATGTGGTAGTTAGAAATTTTAAATATTTATAAAACCTGAAGATATTGTAGATTAGTAATGAACAGAAAAAAGGAATTCAAAATTTGTGAAAAATAATTTAACATTTGAAAATATTATCATGTAATTATTTAACTCTTTTAATTGTTCAAATTTATGTTACCATACTATATTACTTTACTGTATTACTATAAAATTGTTATGAATAAACGGACATTTCTCAATAAGGAGAGTATGAAACATTATTGAGAACAATAGACTCTTTAAATAATTCAATTTTATAAAATATCCAAAGATCTTACAATTAACGAAAAAACACAAAGGAAATTATCAAAAAGTTTAATATTGAACATAATAAAAAAAGTGTTTAGGGAATTGTCGAATTAGAAATTTTTTAGGCCAATATTGTTCGCCAAAAATTGCTGTTGTGGTTTAAATTGAATAGAAATAAAAAATATAATATATGTATAAATATTTTGTTTTATTAATAACATACTTTTTTGATTCATGTTTGTAAAAACAAAGACTCATTTGATAATTTTTTTTATCGTTTTCAGATAAAATAGATCGCAGGCTTTCGCGGCCGTTGTCTGCATTTTCCAGATGTAAGAGTTGCAGGTCCTTATATACCCTGGTGTCTGGGTGGCTGCTTCCTGGTTGGCTGAGCCCGTCGGCCAATCACAAGCCTGCTTGCTCCTGATTGGCCGAGGTGGTTAGCCAATCCTGGCTCTCTCCTGGTGGACCTTCTGATTGGCTGGGTACTTGGGCCAATCGTGTGCTGACTCGCACCTGGTTGGCTGGGTTGACTGGCCAATCCTGGTGAGTCTCTCGTGACTGCCCTCTGGTAGCTTGATTTCGCATCATCCACGAATAAATGTGACCATATTTTGCTTAGCCGATATCCATCTTCCCTGTTGATGTTGTTAGGGTGTTTTATTATTTCTATTGTCTCTCTCACAGTTCTCTGACGATAATTACTGATGTTGGTTATTGTGGAGAACTTGTCAAAATCGATGCTGTGTTTCGTTTCCATGGAGTGTTTTGCTATTGCTGACTGCTGGTTTTCGTATTTGTATGCTCTGATGTGTTCTTTAATTCTTGTTGTGATTTTTCTGCCTGTTTGCCCTATGTACACTTTCCCACATGAGCAAAGAACTTTGTATATTCCTGCCTGTTCTTCGGCTGGTGTTTTGTCTTTTGCCGATCCCAGGATGCCTTCAATCTTGTTGATAGGTTTCGAGATCGTATGTATATCGTGCTTT
This sequence comes from Medauroidea extradentata, assembly GCA_003012365.1. Classification (NCBI taxonomy): domain Eukaryota; kingdom Metazoa; phylum Arthropoda; class Insecta; order Phasmatodea; family Phasmatidae; genus Medauroidea; species Medauroidea extradentata. The sequence goes on along the minus strand of PNEQ01064621.1, from coordinate 286 downwards.
TTCAAAAGCCGAGCGAGTCGTTCGGTTGTGCCTTTCACGTAAGGCAGGACTGCTATGTTTTTCAGCTTTTCTTTCTCGGATTTCCTTGGTCGGCTTCGGATGCTCTGCTGTATTTCACGGCGTGAGTAACCGTTTGCTTCTAGAGCTGCAGTGAGGTGTTTCAATTCTGCTTCCAGGTGCTGTTCTTCACATATAGTTTTAGCTCTGTGGGTTAATGTAGATATGACAGTTCTTTTCTGCGAGGGATGATGATGAGAGTCTGCTTGGAGATATCTGTCAGTGTGGG
>PNEQ01064614.1:0-37425 GCA_003012365.1 Medauroidea extradentata | reverse complement strand
ACATCACGTAGGAGACAGCTGACGATCGAAACACTGCACGCCGTTTTCACGCCCCTCGCTTGAAGGCGATACAGTTGTTGACGCATAAGCCAGTCTAGCTCTTATCGTCTCCCTGTTTTCATATAGGCCGTTCACGATCAAGTGAGCATTGCAATTAGTTTTCTTTCAGCTGTTTTGTAGCCAACTTTACTATCTTAATATGAAAACTTCAATGTAACTAAAAACCAGCGTAAACATTTCAACACTCTCAAAAGTTAACATCTGTTGGTTCAATTATTAATTAATTACAAGTTCTGCTGAGTACTCAGTTTAAAGTAAACAGCTCTTACCTCTCAACGCGGCATCTAGCACCTGCTGTATAGGGCTCTTAAGACTTCACAATGAAGTTAACACTGTGCTCCTTATTTGACTTTGTGTTGCCATTATGTTCAGAAATATTTCTCGCAGTTATGGTTATACATTAACTTAATGACAAGACAAAGGTAACGTAATCTCAAGCAGAGCGAAGTCAAACTATCGCAAAGTTAGTGAAGCGACAGCCAGCCATCGCGAGCTTTTTTTACAAATTGTAACATACTAGCAATGTTGTAAAGTTTAATAAAGAACGTCAATATCAGTTTATGTTTAAACACTACCGTGTGCTCGTGGACATTTGTGTTAGGACAGTAAGAACTAGTACAAATATTCAAAATTATAAAAACCTATATCAGCATATTCATGGAGAATTATATGTCAAAGGTAAATTTAAATTATTCGGAACATGTATGTTCATACAGAAGTTTAAAACGTGGTTTGAAGTATGCCGTATTTACAATTTTAAGGTCGGTATTGGTATATATATACATGTAGATACTTTTTCTTGCTACCAGCTTTTTCTTTGATCATGGATGCAGTTGGTAGTCTTGCATCGCAAATTGTTGAAAACGCGCATTAATTAATCACTAAGTGAGTGGAGAGACAAAATCATACAAAATTTTTTCCATAAAGTTAACGCACACTAATGTAAATAGTTCCATGCTAATTTTAATGTGACGAGGCCGTTAAGCATGCACAAAATGGAAGACGGATAGTTCAATCAGTTAAGTTCTAAATGTCCCCGTTCTACGTGCACGGCTGTCAAAAACATTTGCAACTACAATGTCATAAGAAATTAAGGGAGTTCCGACTCTGTCACTCCACCTGACGCTTCGAGTTTGATCCGAGATGCAGATGCAAGCATCATCTTCGTTTGCGCCTAGAAGGCAGATAGCACAGGTGAGACGTAAAATCTGCTAATTGGTATGATGGACTCTTGCCATGTGAGAGAATGGTGACTAGATTCAGTTTCTTGGACGTACTCCATTGCATAATTGAACGACTGTCAAAGAAAAACTAAACAAATAAAAGAAACCATAAAATAAGCAGAGTATGCTTAGTCAGCAAGATACAAACACAACATGAAATTCCAAGATGGAATCGGGTCAAATAAAAACAAGGAACAAACAGATAATAAATGAAATTAACAACAAATAAAATAAAAACCAAATAACATGCGACACAACGATGAGACGAAACAACAAACACAGTAGATATCAGACACGAACAGAAAAATAACAAAAGAACACAACAAGTAGACGAGACAAAACGCAACAGATGTCAGACATATACAGACAAGACAAACGACACAATGAAGAGACGAAACAAAACACAGTAGTTTTCCAGACAGACAGTGTTACGACGTTTCGGGAACTGGAATCTGTTCGCGTCATCAGGTAGACACACAGTGTTTAGAAACACGAGTGCGACTGTTGAGGAGACTTATTATTATTATTATTATTTTTAACTGACGGGCCCCCATATCCCGCCACGTCAGCGTGTACCCCAGCTCAGTCTAATGGGTACTCCGACATGCATTAGTCGCTAAAGCGAAGGAAGAGATGGGGAGTGAATGTGTCTCAAGGCTAAGCCTCATACACCTAAGTTGCGGTTTCTCTAAGGAAAAGGAGGCGTGCATCGCGGCGTAGCAGGGTTGAAAATGGAGGCCACGGCCGCAATTGGGGCTATGACCTCCCCCCGAAGAGAGCAAGAGTCAGAATAAGGGCACAGTAAAACCAGCACAAATAGGGTAGGGTGCTGGGAAAAGCTGTGCGACAGGCGCGGCGGGGATAAAAATATCCGCATAATTAAGTGGTAGGCAGTGATAAAGATAGGTATGGCTCGACGTCCTGTTGCCAGGACACTAGGAAAGATGAGGTGGCTGGTGAAATGAGATGGGATTGGCCGGCGGCTCCGGCCAATCTGAATGGCGGCTCAACGAGCCTGTTTTCGCCAGTTGGGCCTGAGCGCCCCTGGCGGCAACAAGTCGAACAAAGCCAGTTTGTCTGATTGCCGAGCTGTTAAGGATATTCCCGCGTCAGGCAAGCCTGGCACAACAATATTCAAAACAGCAATGTAGGCCAAGCCTACTTCTCGGCGACAGCAGCAGAAAACTGTACAGCTCAGTCTCCTGATTGGTCGCGCAGCATAGATTGACTCTGATTGGTTGTGATGGGTTGAGTGTGTGTTTTTGTTTTGTGCTGTAAAGTTGTTTCTCTCTTAATGGTTTTGAGCAGAATCGTGGACGTACGCCATTGCAGTACTCTGCCGTTTCAGAGGTGAAATAAAACCAATATGGGAAGGTAAGTGGATTTTTACGTCCCGTGGAAACAAAACAAACAAGGAAAACCAAACCAATATTCGCTGAAGTTAGAACATTCATAAAGTAAATAATAAAACAATAATAATTCTTACGAGAAAATATGTCAGAGAAAATAAATTTACAATATATTAACGACCCTTGACAGGTAAAAGGACGAACGTCTCAGTTTTAATATTAGTTCATAAACCAATTTACTGACCGTTAAGCTAGAGAGAAACTGAAGACAACATAGCGGCCTGGAATTCTACAGCTACAATATTAAGTATTGTTTTTGGAATTTGTTTTAATTGAATTTCTTAACGGTTTTTTCTTTCTACTCAAAAGTTTGTAAAATGTGATGTTGGCCCTTTTTCCTGCCAAGGGACGATAACTACAGTGAGATTGGCCAAATAAAATAGCAAGGACAGCTGGAAAATGGCTCCGGTCAACATAGTAAAACAGCACAGACAATTACTGGTTCGGAGACTAAACAGTACACAAGATCTTTGAAAGATTTTTGCAATGGGGATGTATGGCAAGATGAGTATTCATGGATATACGCCATTGCTTGCGAATGTTTCCAAGTCGCAGATAAACCCACAAAAAACATAAAAATACAAAGAAAATAAAAAATGCAACAAAATTACGAAACAGACTGAAGACGCGAACAGATTTCAGTTCCCGAAACGTCGCGTCTGTTGTCGTCGAAGAGAACCTGCTATCCTCGTCTGTGTTGTTTTCGTTGTGCTGTCTCGCCTACAATCTTTTCTGTCGCTGTGTTCATTTGTGTTGTCCTTGTTTTTTGTCCATCACCGTTGTCCTATTCATATACTATGTTCTGTCTGTTTCATGTTTTTGTTAGTCTCTATTATCGTGTACTGACTATATTCCAATTCTGTAATTATTTATGTGTGTGTTGACAACGACCATATATTGTCTTATTTAATTAAATTTTTCGTAATTTTGTTGCATTTTTTATTTTCTTTGTATTTTATGTTTTTGTGAGTTTGTCTGCGACTTGGCAACATTCGCAAGCCATGGCGTATATCCATGAATACTCATCTTGTTAGTACACAAGACTAGATGACATGAGAACTACACAGGAGCAAGACTGGACGAAACAAATAATATGTAACACAGAACAAAACAGAGGGTTTATTGAGACGATCTTGTCGCGACGTTTCTGGAGCTGACGTCATCTCACGGCTACAAACTTGACAGTTGAAGTTTAAGGCCATGCTCTCTAGTTTCTGCTTTTCTAACTATATTAATTTTCTACGCCTAAACGAGAGCAGATATCAAAATCTGTCTTGCAGTTGTGTTTAAAATTGCCATCTCCATATTGGCTGAATTTTTTCAAGGCAGTAAACACTTTGGTTTTATATAATTATGTAATTAACTAAGTTCTGGTTAATTGATTTTTGTCAAAACCGTATGATTTATTGATTTGAAAAAAAAAACTAGCTATCATGGCTAAAACCGCCTGACAGATTTTCTTTATATCTGCTCTCGTTTAAGCTTACAAAAAATTATTATCTCGAAACAGTAGAAACTAGAGCATGGCCTTGATGTCATTAGACCACGACTGAAATGTCTGATGAAGTGTTACACGATCGTAGGCATGGCCAAAACAGTTCCACACTTCGTAGTAACCCGACAGTGCATACAGTTGTCATTCAGAAAACATTAGCTGTGACTGACCTGGCGCGCAGAAAATATTATCTTCGAAGCACTGTGCGAGACGTTTTCTGCCATGAAGGACCAAAGACCTCAATGCAGACACGCTCTTGCCTTCTTGCTCAGATTCGTAGAATTCTGTCCCACTCAGACGTGGCATGTCAACGATGTAAACAGCTGCCGTACACGTAAGGTGCGCCGTTCACTATAAATTTTTTTTGTAAAAGTTACGTGGAACCCTTCTGTACTTTTACGAACCTTTGTAGAAGCACAAAGATTTTTCTTGTAAAATTGTTGTTATGTAAAGTTCAAAACTTTGTAGGTTACCAAAATCAAGGATTTGTCATAAATTATAGTTATACGCAAATCACGTCCTATTACGGTGTTTATAACAAAACAAAACTACTCCTCAGCAGGAGTCATTTTAATATATTTATCTTGCATTGCCTTGCGACTTCGTTACAGCAATTCATTTCAATCATTGTTGTAACCGTTTCACTTGCCGTTATAAAAATGTGTATTTATCAAATGTAACCACTATAATTTTATTACGTGTCTTAATAACAATATTTTACAAGATAAGTATAAAAATAACTTCAAACACACCACAAACACATTCGACAGTTGTGACAGGATCATAAGTCACGTTAAGGTTCGTAGACAGCGGCCGGTAGAGTTCAGCATTACCAACGCCGTGAAATTGGCGCGTTTGGTTGTGCACGGAACCACCGGCGTTGAAAGCTCTCGTATAGTAGACACTAGGTACTGCCATTACCCCAGTCAACCAACGTTAACACGTCGTTGAAAACACAGCGATATGAGCGCTATTAGTATGGCTATAATATACCAAAAATACACCAGAGCGTGATCTTGCCGTCCTAAATTAATATGTTGGCTATCTGGGTAGCACTGCGTGGTATATTTCCACAAATTGTGTATCCTTTTGCAACTCATAAAATTTAACATTTCCGTTCTCTAAAAGTCTAGTACAGAGGCGACCAACCGTTTTGGAGTTATGGCCTAAAATTTGAACCAGATCATGTTGTGGGCCACGATCAATTACTTTAGCATTAACTACTTCTTATGAGCCCAACAATTATGTAATTTCTTACGGTATTATAACTTAGAGTCATTATATAAAACATTTATTTCCCATATATTCTCGGTTCATTATTCTCTTGCAAGTGCAAAAACTTCTCTACAGAACTTAGGAAAGGAATAAAGTGCAAATGATTAAGCTTTTGGAGTGCCATTCAAAATCCTTTGGTAGACCAGTGTTTGGCCCGCGAGCATAGAGTTGGCCGTACCTGGTCTAATATGAGATCATGGAGTACATAACATTTTTAATGGGACATGAACAGTAAGGACTCTACCAACCTAACGTATAGTTATTGAGTTTAAATTTTAAACAAATAATAATAATGTCATTATATTATTTTTTAAGATAACACATTCGAATAAAAAGATTCAAAAAATCTTAATTAATACCACTACAATAGCAACTATGCCATTATTTATAATTTCAACATTTAATGTAGAAAATGTGAAGTTTAAATACTATAAATACTTTACAAGACGAATTAAGAGCGGATATTTGTTGGATCCTTCAGCTCGAAATTGCGAAAACAATTTTTACATAGACCACTTTTAATTTTATTTCAAATAGTTTTCTTTAACATTTACGTATGTAAACAAATAAAACTCACAAATTTCAGTGTCAAACATTTTATTAACATTTCACTTTTAAAACCTAGACATATTTTCTAACCAGATTCTCACCCGATAGGCTATTAGGGTAGAGTTCATCTGTCAGAGTTTACACGATTGTAGACTTACGGATTGAGATATGTTTTTAAACGTTATCACTTTACTTTTACAAATTGAATGCAGTGGCGCCTAAATTACTTTTCTTCTCCAAATGTTAATGTTGAAACGTTTTCTGGTAAGCAAACAGTTCACAACAATATACTGAATATATTTTAACGCTACGTATACAAAAGGTACAGAGGTAGCGTGAATGAATGTTGTCTCTAATTTCTGAGATAACTGTTTTAGGCTCATTCATTCAAGAAAGTTCATCCCCGCCATTATTAAACAAATTATACTGCATTTACGCATTTTCTAAGCCAAGGGAATACTCTAAATTTACTCTAACTTAACGGAAGAGCCTTTAATTACATACAAGGTCACACTGGTTCTTATAATAATGTTTTATAAAGCAATGGCTTGTCTTCAAACTCTGCAATTCGCCTATTTCACAAATTTAATTTTTTAAAATAACGAATAGTATTGTGGTGAAAGTAATATGAAGTCAATATTTCGAAGAAAAGAATAATAGGTATTTTAAATACAATGTTGTGTAAAATAAATAATTTAAACTATATATTATTAGCCTACGTCACTAAACAGATAGCGACGTGTCACAATTTCTCACTCTTTTTTTCAATCCAAATGTAAAATTACTACAGAAACAAATCTATGTACACGTGGTTCAGGATAGCGTGTGCACAAAAACAAGATCTGATAAATTACTATTTTCAGCCGGTTAGAAACATTCCTTTGTATGTAAACATGAACACTGCTACGTACTTTCGTTTACATGGTCTGTAAAGCTGTGTCTACATTGCATTGCTCCGACAAAATTTTATGTACAATATATACTAATTAAATACACTGGTGTTGAATAACAGCTACCAATGATGGTAGAGTGTTTTAATTACCTGCAAAGTAACTTCTACATAAGATAGGTTTCTGCACGCCAGCTATTAAATATATGCACTGTATTTCCTCTGCGATTCCTCCTGTATTATTTGTACACGGTCGTAGAGAAAATGTCAACAATTTAACGCATAAAACGTATGCAGTAAAGCTTATCTCGTTTAAATATAGACACAATCGGTAAATGTCTTAAATACGTTTGCAAATAATATATCGACGAAGAATGTATTTCATATAAAGTATGCCTACGCATATCTTCAGTACCATATCATCTTGAATACCGTAATGACCAAACAAAGAATCAAAAAATTACAAATATATGTTAACTACTTAAATTAAGAAAACGTTTCACGTGTTTATCTATTCTAAAAAAGCGATAAAGTGCGCAGTTTAGCTTTGTTATGAGCTTAGTTTTAGACGTATTCAAGTACAATCAGGAAACACGTAAACAATTGCGTTCGTTTTGGTCCACATCAGAGTAGAAAGATAAAATTGCTGTTGCCTTGCACTAACAAATATTACGATTAATTCCCACACTAAGAGAAGTCTTTGCCTGTGCCGAATTTCCACATTTGGCGCGTGGGAACAGCGTAGCGGTAAGAGCCAGCCTCCCACGCTTGACAAGAAACATATCGCCTCTATTCGCAGCGCGTCAAATTGGTGTGCAAGGATTTCCTTGTAGTATTTTTCCTACAGGACTTTAAGCGATAGCAACAACATTTTACTTTATAGTATGAAGTAAAGACCAACGCCTGCATCTCGCTTTGAAAAAATACGAATTCATGTAATTTTGAGAGTCCCGAAAATCATGTTTCTAACAAGCGTGTTGAATTTATAAAAACATAGAAGCATAGTTTCGCGTTTGTGTTCATTTCGTAGATCAACATAATATTAATAAGTTAAGTGGTTTCACGGAAAAAATAATAGGCGTGACACGTTGCAACGCCGTCTATGCGCCAGTCGAGGACTCCTCTTAAGAAACGGTAACATCGTTCAACAAATAAAAGTGTGAAAATGATCTGTTTTTTGATAAGTAGGTTACTTCCAAACGAAATTTCAAGCGGGCATTGAGTGTAACAATTCACAGAATGTATATCTTTATACAGTTAGACAATCGTACAGACGTACATTTCATTCAGATTCTTTAACATATTTTCACTGTACACAACATACGAAGCGTCAAATAAACTACATTTAGTAGCGAAGCACGCTCACGCTTTCTCTTGGTCAAATTATGAACTTCATTCCGTCTGTTACGTTGGTAGCAGACTGCGCACGTGTACCGCTAACAACGGAAAACATCTTGACGCGGCGATTTGCGTTTGCGCGTGTACGCTAAATTGTGCGGTCAGTAAGAAGTTACATAGTTTCATAAAAATGTTTATTAGTAGTAATACAATTATATGTCGATTTCAATTGATTTTTTTAATTCAATATCGTCTTATTTAAATAGAAAATACATGGAACTAAGTTCGATTATTCGCTGCCAACCGTGCAATGAGTAAGGTAGCTTTTGGTAACGCTGAATTATGTGCAGTAACGCCTAATAATTTTTACCGATGCTCAATTTATCGAAAACTACCAATACATGCATTTAAGGGATAAATTACAGCTGTTTTTGACATCACATACGTAGTTTTAAAACCAGCAAACTTCGTAAATTATTAATTGGAAAGTTCTGAGAATATGAATGGAAACGTTGCATTAAAATGAATGATAAAGTCCATACCGTATAAGAATTCCATTATTTGACAGATTAAATAAAAGTAGGACAGTGTAACCAAAAACATTATGTGCCCTTCCACGACCATGTGCTTTCCAGCTGACAACCAAAACATGTCAACAGTTAAGGTATATTCTGATTGCTATAACATCCAAAGTGTGCTGTGATTTTCTTTAGATTATTTCTTTAGATCTCAGACAAATAATTTATTTTCAATACTAACTGCATATTAATCTTACTATGGTTAGGTGGGCAATGTTAATGGAATTATTCCATATTACAGTAATGGATAGCCTACTCTACAGATGTTAAGTTAATATAAACCATTTAAAATTTAACATGTTTTTTTGTATATTTTCGTACGTATAATCAAAATTTTTACATTTAATGGTATTTACAAAATAAACAATTATGTATGGGCAACTTATGTTTTCTACTTGATATCTAAATTGATTAAATAAAAGTAGCTAATTTGGTTATAACAAACTGCAGTTGCAAGAGCTTATGACAATACAAGCGAACATATTAAAACTAAAATAATAAATATGATAGTTCATGCAAGCATTATTGCAATTATTTTTTCGTGTTGCCTTCAATTTGGTTCTGCACTATCAGATCATAAAGCCGTATAGGCACAGTTTAATTAAGTTTCAGGTAGTAGACTATCAAAAAAACTTACATTTCCAGTTAGGGCCTACCTTCGAAATATTAGTGCTATCGTAGTCACGCGACTCACAATACTTAAACTTGTTTACATATTTATTGTAGACTACACAGCAAAAATCTGTGCTCTCGCAAATGAAACGTAAATAATAGATAAATTAAAAGCGTAAGTAATAAACAAACATGGGCAGGCCTAATTGCCCTGATCAGCTTTAAATAATTTTGCTGATTAACACATATTATTAAACAACTACATGTTAATGATCGGTAAATATATAAGTGTAGGTCTTCTGACCTTTTCTTTTGGTAATATGTAGGCCTATATTTTTTCTGCTGACAGACACAAAATCTCAGTTGACTGTGGACTTGATATTTACCCCTTACTTACTAAAAAAAAACACAAAACACGGACTTTTTCGTACGAAAAGAATTTATTGAGTCGGCGTCTTGAAAAAATCATTTTTACATACAAGACTACAAGAACCGTGTTTACCCGCAGATTCTGTTCAATTCCAGATCTTAATACCACAAAATAATATATGTTTTTGTAGACATGCCATCTGAAGTTCCTGCCTTCCGAAACACGCCCCGTTGTCGTTGACTATTACAAGCCGGGTATTTTAATCGTCGCGTTGCAATATATTACAATTACATAAATGCACAAAATATTAAAATAACACCTTACAAGAATCTCAAACGTACACGAACACACGAGAAGTTCAAACACTCGCAACGCAAATGGCCGCTCTTTGTTTTGATTGCCGGACGTCAAAATATCCCATTGGCGATTACAGGCTGGGTTTTATAATCCCTACATTACAATATATTAAATATATGCACAGAATAATAAAGTTTCACATTATAAGAAACTCAAACACAAGCGAACGCGGTAACGTTTCACTCTCGCAAATGGCCGTGCTTTGTTTTGTTTTGGTTACAGGTCGACTGATAACGATGCGGTTGTTTGAAAATTAGTTATAAAATTACGCGATTAGTATATAATAGAATAGTTAACTGACTAATGCTGGATACGAAGCTGAGTTATTATATTACGTTTCCTCCAAAATGCTTACTTATTTTTCACGTATTATAATACACACTACTTTCAACGTCGGCGATGGAAGTTAACCGATTTGTTGATCAGGGCTGCCACTACTACTTCATCAGATCATACGATGACGTCCTGTTGTTTTAAAAGTTTGCCACGTGTCTGGCACGTGTTAAAAATATTGGTAGCATCGGCTGTCAAAACACGGGATTCCTATATGGGATAGACAGTAGCAATGTTTTTCTTTATAAAGGAATAAACAACTGCAATCTAACAGTTACAAAAATATTTCACAACCTTTCGAGTAAGTTTCTGTATAATCTCTGATAAAACCAAACAAATATCTTAATGGATACATTGTTTAATTTTCTTATCATTATGAACGGATTTTACTCGTAAGTTATTACGACTTTCGAGAAAATTTACAAAGTTTTCGTTCTGTATCTAAAATGGAATAATAGATTGTTATCTTACAATAATTTTGTTGCTTTAGTATACAGTGCCAAAACCTAGCGAGAATCTCCAAGGCCAGTTCCTTACAGCGACGATGTAAATGGGGCGCCTCTACACAAAAGAAGTAAATACGTTTCTGTGGCTCGTGTGGTTGGAAGGAACAGGCAAATATTGTCGCGTGCAATTTGTGTCACCTCCCTGCATCAGCCGGCACGGCTTGGGTCCGGCGGGAGAAGGGGTAGAGCGGCGGGAAGGCGCATTTCCTGTCAGGCGAGCCAATACTCTCGGCGGTATTTTATAGCTGACGCCTGCGAGAGTCTCGACACGGCAACCCACTCAACACTGCGGTCCCCACAGGCGACGTATGCACGCAGGCGCGGCCATGCTTCTGAACGTAGCCACGACCTCCTCAGCTCCACGGAAAACGAATATTTATACCAGGCAAAAAGGGAGATAAGTAAGCCGAGAAAAACACGCATCCGCTTCAGCAGAGACCGGAAGGCGGGACTCGATATTTTTTCGGGCAGGCGAAAGAGTAAAAATGGAGTATACGTTTGCGATGAAATAGGTTGAGGGCGATGCTCCCACACTCACATCACAAGGAGCTGTTACTTTGATCACCAGTGAAAAAATGCAAACACTGTTAACATAAACAATGTTTTATGACTCTTTTACTCAAGCCATAATTTAGAAACACAAGGAAGAAAAAAAAATAACAAAAAATCTACTCTGAAAAAATGCACTATAAGTAAAAAAATAGTTACGTTATTTTTATACTGCTTATAATACAATCAGTATAATAAGACAGTAATACACAATTATTACTATTTTTGGAGTCGGTGCCAGCCAGGGTTAACAAATGTGTATTTCAGTGGTGTAGGTATACAGCTAATTTAATTAAAATTAGCATTGACTGCAAGTAATCACTTCTTAATCAACACAAAGACAGTAGCCGCGCGGCGTTGAACAGCACTGGGTGTAGGCTATCTTATATTTGTCAGTGTACTATAAATTGTTTGTATAATGCAATTATTGCAAAATTTTCTGTACTGCATTCCGTGGAAGCGGAAATACGCAGAAACAGGGGCTATGCTGGCACATAAATTCTTTCATCATAAGATGCTTGAAAATTTAAGATCTTGTGGACAATTTAGAGTTTATACAAAAATAGTCTCAAATTTCTCAGATATTTACGTTTATGTTATTGCTTACACTTAGATTTTTTTTAATTCTGAAAGAAGAAAAGGTAAAAGTTGCGACTTTACCGCAAATTATATTATCCTTACACTACAGCACAGATACGGCGATTGATCTAGTAACATGTGAGGGGGTTAAAATGAAAGTGATGAAAGTCATGATTGCTTAGTTTTTTAGAAGGAGGGTTTTTTGCAGGAACTCATAAAACGATTTTCCAATATGTTAACGTAGCCCTGACTTAACTCGCTTTGTATTTAAACATGGGGCATACAAATAAAGCCAAATCATAATTTATTGTGTCCTCACCCGTTAACTTTTTAGTACGATTGAATCTAATAAATTTTTTTTTACTTACACGACTGTGTTTATACAAATAAGTGGCACAGTAATACAATTCAGCTTAAAGGGAAAAAATTAATAAGCAGGACCTCAAAAGTGCTCACTTTACAGCGACTAGCCTGTATCGCTGTTTTACCCTCGAGAGGATTTTTTTCCCACGTAATCTCATGCAAACGGAAGTGTGTGAGCGGACAACGGCCTCGTACGTTCTTTTCGTCACCATCGTTTTCATTTACACGCCGACCCATTTTTGCGTGCTCATTTCTTGTACATTTGTATGTGCGGTTTTTTTCCTCCCATTGTTTTTTAATTTAACTTTCACCCTCTCCCGTTTCTCTCGCTACATTTCGGCGAGTCTCGGTTTTTAATGCATCGTTGTAGCGGCCAGAAACCTACAGGGATTGCAACATAAATTTATTAGTCCGGCCAACCATTTCAGCCCTCGCGTCCACCTCCCCCCACCCCTTCCACAGCAACGGCGCCGCTTGCCGGGGGGGGAGGGAGTTTCAGGGAGAGGGGAAGAGCGAAGCATGGGGAGGGGGGTCCGCAGACCAGCCGCGTGTGTGCGTGTAGGTGTGATTCATGGTCGACTGGGCATTCCGGTGATATATCGCTCGGAAAATGTTCCGCACTGAAATGTGGGCGGGGTGAAGGAGGGAAGGGCGGGTGGAGAAGGAGGCAAAGGAACGGGCTAAAAGGAAAACACATTTTTATTAACGTTTGACCAAATGTGTTTAACCAGCGACCAATTCTGCCCCTCTCGGCGCGGGAAGCACCCTTGGTTACCACGGGTTTCTTAGCAAATTAATCTGTCGAGGTTCAACTCCGGGACCACTGCGGCGTAATTCACTGGTCCCCAGTAATAAAATAACAAATTGGAGCCTTTCAAAATCGACCTACCCCTGAGCGCATGTGAAATTATTAGATTAATTTAAGCCTGGAAACGATATACCAAATATTACGGTGTTTTTATCATATTCCTTTTTGTTTCATTTCGCAAATGCAATAAATTAAATGTCAGCGTCCAACAAGCTGGCTGCCAGTTTAAACTATTGTCGATTAATAGCTATTCAGAAAATAACTGTAAATAATTTAGAATATGAAATAACAATCGATATTTAATAACCAGTACAATTAACCACGAGTGAGAAGTAGATTTCACAGTTGTGAACGTATCCGTTGTTGTTTATTGTAGCAAACACAAAACACTGATAACGTGTTCAGCATTTTTGTTTGCCCAAAAATAAAGAGCTGTTGCGGAAATTAAATCGTAAATATCGAAATTTTTTCTTTCAGAAATTGGCGCCATGCGTTGTCTATTTTTCATGTACACAGGCGTAATGCAGGATTTGTGTTCGTTACTGGTAGCTAAAATGCCTGGGTATTTTTTGTGAGCAACCTGTAAGCACAAATTAGTTTAGAGGAAGTCCCGTAACACAATTATTTAAAATAAACAACAAGACTTCGTGACTGTGAGGCTGAGAGCGTTTCATTTCATCCTGAAATTTTCTCCGCTTTCGTATCGCTTCATTGTATTGTGTATCAATGTTTTCTATTCTTCATTTCTGGAAACAGCTGAACATATTGTTCTCTACAGTCATTCGAGAATTTAAAAAAATAACTCGGTCACCGATCAGTAGTATTCGTGAAGTTCCCGATACCCTAACGATCGAAGAGAATAATGTTGGCCTTCTTATCTTATACTGAGCTTTTGTCATTTAGCCAACATTTGCGTTAGCTTCATTCGAATTCACTATCTACAGGATGTTCGGGAATTCATATTACAAACTTCAAGGACTATAGTTCATTCGCCGAGATGTGAGAGTTGTAGTTTGTAAACAAGAGTGCGTGATACTAGTATGAGCAGTAAGGGGTGAACAAGCTACTAACCAGCGCGCGCTGCTGTGACGAGAGTTAAACTGATGACTGGTTAAGTGAGTGTTCGTTTTGTTTTCTGATAAGTGTTTTAAGCAGACAGAAACGTCAGCTGTAAATGTGTTTCACTATTACAGTCGAACGTAGTCCTGCGTAAACCTATGTACGCACATCTAGGGCTGTAATGTACTGTTTATTCACTTACACATCGTGATACATACACTGCATGTTCGGTATAGGTATTATATCTACAGCACGTGTAACATGAATGATATCAACAACATCTAATCTTCGCATAGTGTCCATAAAATAGTTAGGGTGACAGTTTTGTTGAAAGTATGATGTAAATTTTGTTAATGTGGAATGAATGTATTCAAACCATTATTTTACGGGTTCCATAACACTGTCAGTAGCACAATGTCGATGGTTTGATATCAACGAGGGCTTTGATAGTGTTAATGAACGTCTATTACTTAATTACATCGATAAGTATCGTGGATATTATCGAGAATTGTTATGCACCAAACATAGAAAATGTGTTAATGTTGTAAAAATCGTTGTTACTTTATTATGTTTGGTTTGTCGTTTCACATGTTATTGTTAACGTTCATAATAGTTACAATATGTGTGTTAATGTGAGTGTCGATTATTTTACCTTTCTTTACATAGTAAATTGGTATGACATTGTCGTTTACCTGAGAAATAGGGTTTAATGCCTGGACTTCTGAATTGTGTATCGTTCTGGAATACGTCACTCTTCAAAGAGATTTCTCGGGGTTTATCAATCCTGTCTCATTCACACCTATAGTTTCCCACGACTTTGTGTTCATACTCGCGTAAATACTACCATTTCGTGCATGGTATTCTACGCTCAATACCTGACTGCCACAACACGTGCCGAGCATTCCGGACACCCCTGACTACAAGCGGCAACCACGTGAACACTGCGTGCTTTCATTGACAAACCTTACCTTCGATCACGTGCATGTGCTTCGCGCGCTCTCACTTGAACGCGAATAGACGGTAGTAGTGGGGACTGTGAAGACAATATTTTGAACAGGAAGCCACGTCCGGAAACGTTCCGTTTCCGTGCTACAGCCATTACAATGTGTCGGATGCGCCGTTGTTGTTTTGTAACCGAATAAGCAATATGACGTCAGAAGAGCATCATGTCAAATGAAGTGTTGCGTAAGGTACATAATTAAGTGACGTTTGACACATTACAGAAGAAAGTCAAATTTATTTGGTAGCAATACCAACGTAACAAAAACCTTTATTTATCATACTAACCCTTTAGTCAACAGTGAGAAAAACATATTTCTCTCTGTCAGGGTAAACGTTACGTGTCATCAGGTGATCCTCTGCCGTCCTATCCGGTTGCAAAACCGCACCGGCACATCCGACACGTTGTAATGGCTGCAGCACGGAAAAGGTACGTTTCCGGACATGGCTTCCTGTTCGAAATATTGTCCACTCAGCCCACTCTACCAGCCCTAGAAGTTTGTAATATGAATTTCCGAACACCCTGTGTAATTAAGGTTGCTGCCTACTGCAGAGCACAGAGCACTGACGAGGGCAAGAATAATATGATGTGGCTCAGTGTCTGCGTGTCACCATTGGCTGTTTGTTCATCTAGATACACCATGCATGACAATGTGATCTTTTGGGTTGTTTTCTTCACTACCGTAAACTGGGTATAATTTGCACCACCAAAAATATATTTTCTATGCTGACAGTTGAAAGACAAGTGATTGTATTAGATGGTATTAAATTATATTTTTTTTAAATACCCAGTCGTGACGTGTATTTATTTCACCAAACTACCTAAAAACAAAATATTTTTAGCGGTGAAAATTTACCGATGTTGGTGCGATGTTTACCCACTTTACGGTGCCATGAAAAATGTGTGAGGAAAAAATAATTGATATTCTCAAAGAAAAACATTCGAAAACCCAAACTCGTACATTTTTTCCAGCAGTTTTTTCTTGTAACTTATCGTCTTTGTCTCGATGAAGGAAATGGTTTTCTTCCGAAAGCAATATCGTGAAAGGTGACGGAATCCAGTGAAATATACTGCAACTTGTTAGTCCCTTTCCTTGTCCACGCCACGTGTATTTCTAATGCATATTTGTTACATTTCGTATGTAATACCTTACCAGATAATGACGTGTACCTCTCAGACAGCTAAGTCGTCAGCGTATCGTAAACCTATGGCTGAGATTGCATTTGAGGCTATTGGTATCAAAAGGAGCTATCTCCACTGTCTTAAAATGTACAGCAGAAGTCCTTTCTATCTCATGCATTTATATTCAAACTATCGGAATGGGTTTTGTCTTACATATTCAACAAAAATGATATGTATTTGAGTATCCAAGGAAACCAAACATAATTTGTTTATTGGTTTGTTACACATTTTAACTTTAATTTTAGAGGTTGTTCCTTTTGATACACACTATACGATTTACGTGTGGATTTTGCTCTGTTTGATGTGAACATGCATGGAGATTGTTCTTTATGTTAATACGATTGCACTTTAAAACTATATTGAAACAATTTGGCAGCGCTCACATGACCGGAATGGAAACATCTGATTGGCTGTTGTGGAGATTGTCTCTTTTGATGCCAACAAATGGCGGAGAATGTTCTGTTTGAAATCAACGTAAAACTTCCACGCACTGAAACAATGGGGCAGAGGGGCAGAGCGGGGTATTGTAATATGCCAAATTGGCATTGTATCTAGTATGTAATTATGTATATAGAATTGAGCACATGGTAACCGATGACAGTGTAAGAAGCCATTGTTTTGTTTAAATGTAGAAATTTTATTGTTATGTGGTAGCTGCAATCAGCACAGAAAATTGTACATAAATTTACTGTAGCAGAATAATTCACTGTAATCCTATATACCTAGGATGAGTAATAACTGGGCTGCAGAGATGATTCAAAATGTGCCAGACTCTGTGAAAGCTGTATATTTTATTTAAATTAGTGTTAGGTTAGTACTAAAGAAAATTTATATTATGTCTAGAGAATGATGAGGCCGTAGAAAATTGAGTTTCGTCACGCTGCGGGAAGCAGAAGGCAGGCTATGTGTGTGTGTCAAGAGGGTTGAAAATTGTTGAGGGGAAGAGTGACTTGTAAGCCCCACTGGGAGAAATAGTGTTAGAAAGAGACAGGAATAAGACACCTGCAACGGTTTGCCGCCAGGCAATTTAATATGAAATGCGTAAATTAAATATATACTTAGTTAAAAGTGAGGAAATTTATGTGCTATAATTGAAGGATATGAACATACATGTAAATTGGTGATTTTGATTAGTAAATTTGTTACTTGATACGCTCGCAAAGGCCTGAGTTCTCAGCCGTCGGCAAATCGAGTTTAAATGTAACAGGGCTTCTGACTGGTCGAAGGGAACTAGGGGTCAGTGTAGCCGGATTGGCGTGGAGACGCGGGTTTCTAGAGAGAGAGAAAGAGAGAGTGAGAGAAAGAGAGATAGAGAGAAGCATCTCAGTGCTCGAGGCAGACAGACGTGTTGCCGTCCTCGGGGCTGAGGGCCGCGTCTCGTGGAAGTATCGCCGACAGAGTGTCTATCCCGGGATATGATTGCGAGGATTAACAGTTCGATATTTGCAAGCATTAATAAGCCGATTGGTCGAATTAATTTTTTCGTGCTTTGCCAGACCAATGAGACGGGAATCGCGCCCTTAAGGACAGAGACGCGACAAAGCTGTGTAATCGGCCATTGTTTGCATAATTCACCTGCGGCGCGGAGTTGTGCGACTAAGCGGAATCGCGGATCAGTGAGCTGGACTTTTCTGTTTCACGGTGAGCGAGGGCCATTAACCGCCGTACCAAGTAACTTGTCATCCCAATTATTGACTGTATTATTTTAACATACCCGCTGAGCTAGACCGAGGCATAACTGTTAAAATCAATATTATTGATCGGCAATGGACAATTACAATAATTGTGTTGTAGTCCACCACCGACGAAGGGCAAGTTACAGTATTCAAGTCTTTAAGAGCGTGAGAAAACTATCTCTTTGTGGACACTAGTGGGTATCATATCTTGCAATATTAATTCATTAATGAAGTTCTTGCAAATACAATACTAATGTTCAACTGAAGTTATTATGTCCAATATCTTGTAACAGGTTTCTACGCTGGTTGAAGTATGCCTCCACTGTATTCCTAAAATTCTTCTTTCAACTCACCTCAGGAACAGCAATGTCGAAGTCATGCCGTTCATGTTTGGTAGAAGCAGAAGTCCCGTATTTCTTTCTTCAGTTTACTCGAACGAGGAGCTCAACTCTTTCACGTCTGCCTCGTTTGCTGTTACCGAACGTTCTTTTCACATCAACGTTCTATTCATAGTTCCTATAGGCGGTGCAGAATAGGAGTGAACACTCAAAAAAGCCCTGTTAAATTTCTCTTTGCGGCAAATTCGTCACTTAATGCGCGCGTATTTAAGATAAATTGTACAGTCGATATGAACCTATAATAGTTTGATTAAAAACGTATATTAATTATGTAAATCATAGTTATGTCAAATTTAGTTCATTTTTTTAAGTACCGGTGTTTCTGTATTTAAATAGGAAAATACACGGAACTACTTACTGCAATACGTTGCCAACCATACAGGCAGTAAGGTAACTATTGTTAACGTTGAATTATATGTGGTAACGGCTAGTGACTATTTTCAAAGGTTAAATCTTTAGTGCTCACTTTATTCCGAACGACCTATAATAAACTTGTTCTTCTGCTAACTCACAAAATATTTTCACTTTTGCTGAAAACATTTAAAACAAATTTGCTGGTGGTTTCAAATGCTTCAAATTCAAAGACAAATCTCACACCTACATATACACACATACATATATAGGTGTGTTTGTGTGTGTGTGTGTGTGTGTGTATACTTCTATCCCATTTATCCGATCGCGATGAAACATGAAACGTTGGTGAATTGTGCGTGGGAGGGAGATGGCCAAAACTAGGTAAATGGGGCAGAATGGGTACACAAAATATTTAGATATAAAAAAAAATCATTGGTGAGTTGTGCATACGTCCGCAAATGTTTCTGCAAAATATTATGTGGAAAGGTAAATTGGGGCAGAGGTGTAGAATGAGGTACCAGAAAAAATATGTGAAAAAAAAAACATTAGTGTGGTGTGCGTGTATCCGTGAATGTTTCTTTGAAAATAAAATTATTTCCCTAGGGGAGTGTGGGCGGGGGCGGAACAGGGTAGTACCTAAGAAATTTAATTGACCTTGCAACGCATGCTGTGACAGCAAGTAACCTAAAAATTTTTAGGGCAGGAAATAATAGATTTATTTCAAACATGTTTACTAAAACAATAGTACATAATATATTTTTCAGACGACAAATATATATATATATATATATATATATATATATATATATATATATATATAAACAGTTCAGCACATAATTAATTTATGAACACGAAACATACCGGGTGTACCAAAGTTCATGTTACAACGCTTGCGGGTTGAAAGCCCGTATTATTTACAACCATTTGTAACAGCAAACATGTTGCCGGAAACGTGTAGTTAAGCCCCTGTAGCCCCAGAAAGAGTCAGCGTAGGCAACCCGTTGGGCTTTGTGCGAGACAGACGATGCTGTGGTGACTTACGTGTTTACGACGCCGGGCAGCGCTCGTAGAGAGGATTGTACGATGCTGAATGCTGACCCCCGCCCCTTTTTACTTCCGTTGGTGGCGCCCCCACCTCTTTTCTTCCGTTCGTGCCGTGCCATAGCACTACGCAGCGTGACATCGCAGTGTGTTTTGATATCACTGGCGGTCTGTCGTTGACTGTTCTGTCGTACAAGCAAACTCGTGGTGTCATTTCTTTCGCTGTGGTTCTGATAAGGGCGACGTTGTAGGGGAGCTCAATGGAGTACACGCTTAGTGAGTACACGGACATGCTGCTTGTTTACGGGGAAGCTAGACAAAATGGACGAGCTGCCCGTCGTCTGTACGAAGAACGACATCCGGGTCGTAGGATTCCATCTCACTCCATGTTTGCACGACTTACGCAGCGAATGCGTGATACTGGTACATGTGCCATCACAAGACCAAATGATGGTGCTCCGCGCAGGGTTCGTGCTCCCAGTTTCGAAGAGGATGTACTTCAGAGATTTGAGGAGAGTCCAGATACAAGTACAAGGTCAGCAGGTTCCGATATGGATGCTGACAAAATGGCTGTTTGGCGAGTTGTTCATGAGCAACTCTTGTGCCCGTATCACCTTCAAAAAGTGCAACACATGGGTCCTGCGGACTATCCTCTGCGCACGACCTTTTCTCGTTGGTACATTGCAAGAGTATTGACGAACCCTGAGTTTGCGGTTATATTCGGAGATGAAGCCAAATTCACTCAAGACGCTATTTTAAATTCGCACAACAGTCATGTTTGGAATGATGTCAATCCGCATGCATCGTTTGTTACAGCTCGCCAGGAACGTTTTTAAGTTAACGTGTGGGCCGGTATTGTTGACGGCGTACTCATCGGGCCTTTTTTTCTTCCGCCGGCGACGGATACCTCAAATTACTTCAGAACGAACTACCATGTCTTCTGAAAGAGGTTTCACTGCATGCCCGACGTGTGATGTGGTACCAACATGACGGGACACCACCTCATTTTCCCCTGCAAGTGCGAGAGTATTTAAACCAAACATTTCCCAGTCGATGGATTGGACGAGCGGGCCTTGTCGCATGGGCGCCAAGGTCACCGGACCTAACCCCATTATATTTCTTTCTGTGGGGTTACGTAAAGGGCTTATCTACGCTACGCCAGTGGAAACGGTCGAAGAGCTTACACAACGGATCGTTGAAGCGTTCGAAATCATAAGGACGACTCCACACATGCTCCAGCGTATCCGTGAAAACATGATTCGCCGTTGCCACCTCTGTGTCGCTCAAGGTGGGCGTGTTTTTGAGCCGTTGCTTTAGGCTGTCACGTTGTTAAAATGTATGCAACGAATATAATGTTGTGAAACAAAGCCGACGTTGTGATTGATTTCAGACTGAAATTACAATCTGTGCCACGATTACAAACATTAATTCCTCTTCTGGAACGCCCACACATCCACAACATATCACTTTACAACGGGTTGCCTACGCTGACTCTTTCTGGGGCTACAGGGGCTTAACTACGCGTTTCCGGCGACATATTTACTGACAAAAAAAGGTTGCAAATAATACGAACTTTCTACCCTCAAGCGTTGTAACATGAATTATGATACATCCTGTATATCTACTATATCAGTTCACCACATTAACATAATTTTATATAAATAATTGTAAAATTTGTTACACCGCCAGAAGTAAACAAGGCAAATCTTCCACTAAATTACTACTAGCGCTCGGCGACAAAAAGGGTGTCACTTTCTCTTGCTGGAGAGCATACGCAGTGTCAAGACCCATTTCTCTTACACCGTGGTACTGACAAAACAGTTTGTGGTCACCACACGGGTAGAGCTGTTGGAACTACTTTCTCTGCCCTCTCATACTCCCTATAGTGACACGGCAAGTAGATTCTTGTTTACGTGACAACACCTGGCTACAGCACTGTTATCAGAAACATGTATGGCATGAACAAGGCACAACAAACATTCACACTCGAACATAATGCAGAATTATTATAGTTTGTTTCACATTACTTCATTATGTTGATGGTTATGATGGCACATGCTTTTCATGTGTTGTACGTGTTTATTGAAATTTATTTCGGAACATGTTTTTGGTTCACTGACCTGATGAGACACCCATTTTGCATACGTGCAGTAAATTTTATATTGCATTTTAACTGGAATTAATTTAATATCAACAGTAAGTGCCCAAATAACGGTCAAAACCTATCTCAAGTTATGCGAAACAGAGTATACGATCGTTAATTTATAAAACCGACATGTTTATGTGGTATGTGCTGCGTACATCAATCATGCGAAATTTCTTTGAATACTTGTAATACAAATAATACGTTCGTTCCGTAAATATTCTTCACTTGTATGTAAATCTGACCAGCATATAAAGAAGTGAGTAAAAATTTTAATTACAACAAAAAAAACACCAAGGCAATCCGAGTTCGATTCCCGGCGGGTTCAGACCCCGAATTTTCGTATTGGGAATCGTGCCGGACGATGCCGCTGGTCGGCGGGTTTTCTCGGGGATCTCCCGTTTCCTCCGTCCATTCATTCCGACGCTGCTTCATACTCACATCATATCACTACTCACCAGTGCTAAAGCCCTCGATGTTAAACGCTGACCAAATTCTCACTTCACTTTTACAAAAAAAAAAAAAAAAAACAATTCACGTAATTTTAGAGTTAAAAAATTTTTCATGTGATATCAAAGATAGCCCGTCGTTTCAGAACTCTGCCTTAAACTTAACAATTGGTTTTCGTTAGCGACTGGAATATAATCATAATACGTAGCATTTCTACTCATCGCGCTGTATTACTCAAGCGCCATACTTCAACACGTAGGCATGGAAAAAAGAAAGTACAGCGTCATCTTCAAGCTCCTCTAACAGCCCTACAAAGGGCTTGTTAATCTCTTCGGTCTAGCATCTGAGGTTTTAATGAGCACATGCCAGCGACTTAACCATAGAAAGAAGTCCAAGCTTAACTCATCTCTCCTAGTTCTTCTGAAGTTGCTCCTCGCTCCTCAAGTCTTCGGGTTTGGAGCAGGAAAGCGAAACTCATTAACTGAACGAAGCCTCGGCATCATCGTCCCGACAACTGGTATTATCTTTACCGCCATTGTTATGGGCACAGAGGAATTTAATTAGACACATCAAACAGGCATCATAAAATCCCTTCTCAATGAGGGCGTGTTTCCCTTCTCCTGCCAGAGAGGTTTAAAATCCTTATAGGCATCACGAGCTGGGTACAATATTCTGCCGTCTCAAGTTGCAGTGTCACTGCTTTACAGGTTGCGAGTTAAACTGTGACCGCCTCTAAAACCTTGCTGCTTCACTCTGCTACAGTCTATTTCACTTTTTTGACAGTTCAAAACTTAAATTTTAGAAATTACACCAACAGCAGTACGTCATTTGTAACAGCCAACTGCAACTATGAGTTAAGAATGCGTGGTAGATAAATAAACGCTGAAAACATAAATCGATTTCTACGCTTTTTTCGAAGCCAATATGGATAAAATATTCAGTGGCAATCCTAGATAATGGTATTTACCAAGTTTATGAGTACGTATTTATCCATAATTACTAATTCGTTACGCGTGATCTCTTGCGCCGCAGTTAAATGCACGAGGTTCCGGGGTCAGAGATTGTGCCTCAGAAATTCGTTTAACACTGAAAACAATTTTGTTTAACACGTTGGCTAAAACTTCTAAGATTTTTTTTGTTTAATTTTCGCAAATTGGTTGCAACAAATCTACAGTTATAGATTAATGCTTCTAGCGCTGAATTATGTACCACGCCCTCTTAAGATGAAATGACGTTGGATTTTCCAGACCGAGAAAACTCTATCAAATAAGTGGTGACGCTTCACGGGCCATAGATAATGTCGCATAAGTGCACTCGGCAACAAAACACACTTCAAGTGTTTTAATTTTCGATTAATAATATTAAGCAAACAGTAATCGGTATCGGAAAATAACTATCGTAGTATTAATTTATATTGTCTGGAACACAGCAGAAAAAAAAAAACTGGACAAATTGTTCTCAAATTTCAGTTGAATTAAACACGGGAGTACAGCAAACACGTATTAAGGATATCAGTAAGGACGAGTAGCAACATTTTATGCTGCATCGCCCCATTTCAGTTGACATGCCGTTTAATTCCATCGATGATGCCGTTCCGTAATTCTATGTAATGGAAGCCGTATTATATTTTGGTAATCGTGCTCCAAAGTCGCTGTTTCACAATCAATAAAACACAAAAATTGTTTTGAGTTTGTTTCATTTATTTTTCAAATTTACAATTGAATAAAACTAATTTTATGTAAGCCTCGTATTTACTAAAAAGTTGCCTAGGCGAGTTCATCTTCCCTGTGTAATAGTTATTTTCCTTGTGTAATAGTTTACATGCACGTTACGAATATATGAGTGTGATAGGACTCAACGTAACCACCCTATGAGACAGCATGATGGAAGGCTCACATACAACTATCCTACTCGTCCGTAACTTTTCGTATGATGATGACTAAAAATTAACGATGCTGGTGTGTATATTATAACAGTTTCACACGTTTTACATATTAAAAACTGTTGAAAACCAAACGTTCGCGAAAGAGACTTCTGCAACTCCAAATGTAAGGCCTAACAAGCTCAAGTGGAGATGAGGTTTAGGTATAGTCTATGGTCTAAGGTTTGTCGCGTTTTAAACCACCTATTTTAGCTCGGTATTTTATGATTGATATTTTCAACATCTGATCTTGTTTTATCCCGCGCCTGACATTCAGAATAGATCGTGTTAATAAAACATCACGAAAAAAACCTATACATAAGTCAGGTAATTGTTATTCCTGGATCTTGTAAACATCCTGAATATGTTACTATGCCACTACCTGACACATAACATTAACACGTTGACACAGTGTACAACTTATATCTTAACTTACATTATTAATTTTTTAGACCTATTAGGCCTACAATTTTTGGAACTGGCTTGATAGACTTCGTGTGTAACTGTTTACGTTTAAATTTCCTTAACTGCGAAATACTTTAATTTGTAAACCACTATTAGGTAACTTTTCAGTTTCAACACTGTCCCTTGTCTGTGTATTACCTTTATTTGCACATCATATTTCAGTTTAAGGCAACACGTCCTGTGTAGACTAGTCCACTTCTGCTTCGTTTACATTTTGTTGGAAGACAATTTACATTTTATTGTTGACTTCATTTTCACTTAGTTTCAGCCACGGCCGTAGAAGAACAGGTCTGGACACTCGCCTGGAAACTTGACCCCCTTGTTGTTTGGCTGTAGTTCACCAAGTTACCGAGAATATTATGTTTTATTGGCGCTGATGTTAGGGCGGTCGGACTCTAACTCCGCCCACTTCCTTTCAACTAAGATAAACGATTTATCAGAACGTATTTTTTTATCAATTTATGAAATACTTCCTTCGTTCACAGATTTAAGAAAAGGCTCAAGCAATCTTTATTTTCTTTATAAATTTAACAATGGAAAAAAGTGGGCGGAGTTTGAGTCCGACCGCCCTAACTGAAGCGTCAATAAAACACAATATTCTCGGTAACTTGACGAACTACAGCCAAACAACAAGGGGGTCAAGCAAAATACATTGGTAGATAGGCGAGTGTCCAGACCAGTACTTCTATGACCGGGGTTTCAGCTAACTTCCATTGAGCAAACCACTTTCTGCAGTTTATATTTATTTCATATGTATTTTCCTACTTAGTGGGTGTATTACCACTTCATTTTCGCTTTGTTCTCTCTTCATTTCTGATTCAAACCGATTTTATTTTGCCTATGTATTTATTCGCTTGAGTTCCGCTAAATGTTCTGCATTGTTATCACTTCAGTTTTCCGCTTTGTTTCCCCTTCAAAATTTCCACTATGGTTACGCTTCATCTCCTTTTTATTTCCGCTCCCTTTCCGCATAGTTCCAACTTCCTTTCTGCTCAGTTCCAGCTTCCATTTCGCTTAGTGAGCCAGTTTCCGTCACATTTTCCGTTTCCCTTCCGCTGCGTTTACACTTAGCTTTCGCTTCTTAACAGATTTGTTTCCGCTTAAGATATGCTTCCCGTCAACTTAGTGGGCCTTTCCCGCTTTGTCTGTTTTCTTTACACTTCCTTTCCACATTCTCTTCTCCTCATTCTGCTCTTTTCCTCTTCGTTTAGGCTTCCTTACATCTTAGTAGACTGCTTCATTTTCGCTTTCTGTGCGCTACATTTTCCCTTAATTAACGCCTCCTTTCCGCTTGTTTTATGATTTGTTTCCGTTTAGTTTATGCTTCCTTTACGCTTAGTGGGACCACTTCTGCTTCGTTTTTCTCTTTATACTTAATTTTCGCCAGAGTACGATCAAATATTTACTTCAGTAGCTAGGTAAGAAACTATACGGCCATTGTAAAGTATTGTTAGAAAAGAAATAGGCATCTATCTATAGCTCGACTTCACTCCTCTAAGGAGGACTTTAGACAAATATATTTATTATATAGAATCTTCTGTACTTATAAAACATCTCGAAGGATATACATAATACGCGAATTTCATAAGTCTCTGTGAACTGAAGCAAACTCCAAGATGCTGGAACAGAAAATATTGTATTTATCCTGGGGAGTCTACATGACGTGTTGCCCCAGATGCGCCTCGGTGCCAGCTGGCTCGTTTCCTGTACGCCAGGCTCAACATGGTACGTTCGCACGGTTAACTCGCTATATACACAAATACCCTAAATAAATAACAAATAAATTTTACATAGACCACACATAAAAGTAATTAAAAAAATGTTTCTTTTACATCAAAAGTTTTAACAACTTGTTAAATAATACCGTGTCTTAGTGTCACCACCATTGCGTTAATGTTTTTTTTATACTGATCCTAAGATATTTTAATATGAGTAAATAGTACTTGGGAAACAACGGCAAGCATAAAAAAGGTTTCCCACCAATGGGAGGCCACGCACACTCTAGACCTCATACATTTGATGCCCAACGTTGGCCGGTAGTTAGTGGTGTTTTTCGTACGCTAATGCACCTGCAACTGTTCCAATTAACTTTGCTTTTGCAACATACAGGTAACCCATAGGTACTGTATACCTTAGTACATAGTTTTATTATAATCTGCCTTCGGGTTCCAAAGATATTGGGGGAGAGTATACAGACAGCATGCAATGCACAAATTAATTACAGATTCAAGATCTCATATGTCAAACTTTCAAATTAGGAACGTAGGTTTCGAGTCTTATAAATTTGTTACTAGGTACAACTTATCAGGTATCGTATCTACTTAGAATATAGCGAATGTGTCGCGCGGATGATTATTCGTCCTCAGTAAAGCAACAGCCATTGTTATTTTAGTTTAAATTGTTGGATGTTAACTACAATTTATTTGGTTCTTGAAACTACTGTTGTATTTGTAATATCTTTCACTAAACAAATTTTTCTTAAACGTGATGGTCAATATGTTTATAATTTAAGCAAACTACGCAAAAAATATTTGGCGATATTTTACACTTCCTCCAACATTAAATACAGTTATACTTATTATGGAGCACAAATTTAAGTAATATTTATTTTAAAATATAGTGTTTTCTGTTTGGTTTTCAACCGAAGAAATCCACAACTCAGGCTCTCTACCATTTTATTACTAATGCAATAATGCATTAAATGAGTAGATAGAAATAATGCCGTAGCTGGAATCTTTGCGGATCTCTAAAGCTTTTGACTGTGTTGATCATCAGTTACTGATTCAAAAATGAGTAAATATTAAACTAATGGCATAGCTTTAGATACGTTCTAACAGAACACAACAAGTTTGTCGTGGAAAGTACGATGCAAAAAAAAATCACTACGTTGAGTATAATTCGATATTATGTGACCAATATTATCTTTGTTATTTATAAATGACCCACCGTCCCACGTAAACTTGCATCGATAGCAATGTGTGCAGATGACACCTCAGCACATATAGGTAAAAATTACATACAAAACATTTTAATCAGTATCTTATTTACTTTAAATATAATCCACAGCCAAACAAATTTGTTTTGAAAATCATGTTTAACTAAATAGCATATCCTTACAGGTTACAATTGACACTAAACTTTTAGATACAACAATAGACCATAATTTGAGCTGGAAACCACTTTCTTCAGTTCTGTGTAACATATAACGTTATTGATACTTTGCATTTTACTCAGTCAAGAAAACTTGTTCATTGATATCTACAGTTGTTGTCTAATTTGCTATCCGTAACTCCTTGATTTCGTATTAGATATTATTCTGGGGTGCTTCAGTCAACTGGACTAAGGTGTTTAAAATGCAAAAGAAAATTGTGCGAATCATAGCGAGCATAAAATTACCAACATCATATAAACCTCACCTAAAAAAATCTAACTTAAGGCCTATGCTCAATTGATTACTATAACATTTGACTTTACGTTTCCTTTACTTTAAGTATTTGGTCCATTCACAATACAAACGTAAAGTTAAAGTAACGACAGTTTAAAAACGTTTTTAGAATCCGTTTTTTTTTTTAACGTAAGAATTGTGATATAAATTATGTACTTGTCGTAAAAGCATATCTTGACGATACTAAAACCAGCCCCGTTACTTAAATATTTTCTATTTATAATAATAATTTGCAGAACAAAACAACGCCATCTATTAAAGAAATATACAGTTCATCTACAAATATTTCTCAATTCTATTTGCAAGTTTTTCCGAATACATTTAAACTATACCTGTTACATTTTTCACGAATTATTAGTACTGGAGAATAAGATTTTGCAGAGAAATAATTTTTTTATTATAACATAAATAATCAACTGTCCTTTGCAAACGGCCATCTTGACTTTGACTTTGGGTTTTCAGTTTATCAAAAAAGGTATTTTCAAGGCTGCTTGACTTTACGTTTGGCGGCACTATTGTGTACGACCACATAAGAAGTAATGTATTGAAAGCTATCGTAAAGTAAAATGTTAAAGTCAAATGCTAATATCTTCTATTGTGTATAGGGCTTTATACATCTATCATACAATTCTTTTTGGCTTAAGTAACATCAGTTGCCTCTTACAAATCAAGATATCCATTCTCATACCAGAAATAGGCTACATCTTACACATCACACACGCACGCAGGCATGCAGGCACGCAGGCAGGCAGGCACGCAGGCAGGCAGGCACGCACGCACCCACGCACGCACGCACGCACACACACACACACACACACACACACACATATATATATATATATATATATATATATATATATATATATATATATATATATATATATATATGGAACCAGTCCATACTTTGCCGCATCCAAACTAGTAAATAATCTTCCACTACTACTACAAAACACACTTAAAAACAAAAGTTTGCCAAATTCAAATACCATCTAAAAAAAAAACGGGGCGCAGGAATTAAGTCAACTCGGAATTAACTCAATTCCGCTTTTTCTTGCATACAGGCCGGAATTAAGTCAATCAGGACTTGATTCAACTCCGGATTTGTACCTTTAAAATGAAACCCTAAACGGAACTAAGTCAACTTCGAGTTGGCTCTATTGCGGGTTATAAAGTGTACAGTTTCTAAGCCGAAACCGGAATTAAATCAACCCGGAATTGACTCAATTCCGTATTTTAACTATGTAGTTATCAGCACAAAAATCTTACCGGAATTAAGTCTACCGGAATTGACTCAACTCTGGATTTTCAACAACCTCTCTTGTAATCCATAAACGGGACCGGAATAAAATCAACCAGGAATTGACTCAATTCCGGATTTTTTGCCCTCTAGTTTCTAGCATGAAAACTGTACCGGAATTAGTTCAATAGAAGTTGACTCAATTCTGGATTCGTATTTTCCCCCAAAATGCGCAACCGAATTAAGTCAACTCGGAATTGACTCAATTCCAGATTATTCATGTTACTATGCGATTTTTAATTCACCGGAATCACGTCAACCGGAATAAGGTCAACTTTTGTTGACTCTATTCCGGGTACGTTTCAATACTGACGCTTTCTCTAAATGCAGAAATATGTCAACCAGAATTAAGTCAACTCCGAATATTTTGGTATTACAGTCCGAGTTTTATGGTACACTAGCGTGTGCTTACACAACTACAAATTCCAAAAATGCCATTTTTATCTTGAAAATCTAACAGGAATTATGTCGACCCGGATTTAAGTCAACAAAGAAGATGATGTTCAAGGTGTATGCCATAGAAAACTAACATTTTTTCTATGCACGTCACACTCCACTGATCAATTCAAGACAGATTTAAAGTATTAATTCACTTAATTAAAAACTGTGATCCTGTAAATTGTGCATGATTCACGGTGAAAATCATAATTTTGCAGATTTTATGTCCTATGGTTGTATTATAAATTTTGTATTGTTAAGCCTAGATAACTGTTTTCATAATGTGTATATTAAGGTTATTTTATGCAATGCTTATATTTTAGATGTATTTGCCTGGCTGTTGGAATTTTCATGGATAAATGTAAGAAAAACAGACTGCCTTAAATTCATCATTAAAGATAAAGGCTTTAATAATAAATAAATAAAATTGTATATAATATTAATTGTACATATTAAATTATACATATAACATACTTATATATAAAACATATAAATGTATAACAAAAGTCTGCGTCATGTATATATATATAACGTGTATCTAAAACATACCGACAAACTTAAAAATTATAAAGTTTGATTCAAGGAACTCGTGGTCCAGATAACATAAGAAGAGCTGTAGACGCTTCCAAAAGTTTGAGAAATAATATTTCAAATTATTGTTATATTCTGAAAACGACTTGCTTGACAGAAACAGATTTATGGTTACCAATAAGTGTCACCGAAATCAATAATAGCGTGAGGGATTTATTCATTTAATTCACTTCAATCATGTTCAAATGGGGTTGCACACCCTTATTTTAAAAAAATACGTGACAGTCAAAATTTGCTATTTGTGACCACGAAATTATAAAACGGCAGCAAAATTAGAAAAAGAAATGTCTCTTGCAAAACCTGTGTAACTCTCGTTCTTTAACACTGAAAAAATTATTTTTGTACGTTTTTGTGGTTAATACGATACAAATATGCTAACAAATAATTGTTGCATTGTTTCGTGAATTTTTTTGCATTTTTCTGGGTACGTGTAATTTTTTACACAATAGGCAATGGAAGCCGTTTTTAGAAGTATATTTTATATAAATTAAAAATTCATTACAACCCATATTTTTCCATTTTCAGACCAGTTGTAGCTTTCTGATTAACTGAATACATTTATTTTATTTTACTTTAATTTACACATGGAAATTAACAATGCGGTTACACTTATGTTTCACAAATTTGTATCTCACATTTACTACACTTGACACGTGAAAAATTACAAAGCAGTTACTTTAGCAAACAGTTACCTTACTAAACAAAGACATGTCCCACAACTGCTACATTTGTTTGTTATTTACACTTCGAAATTATCTCTAAATACACTGTTTGGAAAGATATTAGTGCAAAACTTGTCAAACTTGACCAATATTTATACACAAAAATTGATAAAGCAGGTATGCCGTTCAATTGGACAAATTATAAGTTTACTACACTGGATTTATTTTCACTCAATGAAATTTATAAGCAAGTTTAGGTTTCATAGTCAAAGGCGTGTTCATTTCGTTTACCATACTTCTTAGATAGTTACATGTGGAAACTTATTAGTAATTGAGCAATTTTTGGACAAATATATGTCCCATACTTTACACTGACATTTACGACATTTGACTGGTATTAACCATATCTGACTGACATTTACTATACTTGACTGATTTTACCATATTTGACTTACATTTACACATGGAAATTGACAAAGCAGTTGCGTTGTTTTATTAGACATAGGTGAACTGCACATTTACCACACTTGATTGTTGTCTGACCATTGCAGTTTGGCATTTTGCACCTCTGACGCTCTCCAGTTGCAATTGGCCAGTGTCCAGTACCATCACGTCTTGAACTGAAGCATGGGAATGGCTTCGCAGGTCCACGCAGCTTTTTCTGTTCATGTTCTATGTCAACTTTATCTGCAGATGGACGGCCCCTTTTCTTCTGCAAATCCTTTCCTTGCAAGCATAAGGCTTCATGAATCTCGGACTTGAACTCCGAAAGATCAATTGTATCTTTCTTTGGTACATTGTTGGAGCTGCAATCTTCCCTGTACATTGGCCAGCTGTTGACCACTGCCATATCAATGAAATGAAATATGATCTTGTGGTAGAACTTCTTAGACCTCTTTTTGACCCTGTAGTATGATACCAAACTATCAAGGAGATCTGCACCTCCCATAAATTTGTTGTATGTTATCACAGCTCTTGGGCATGTCACTTTAGTCTGAGAAGCCAGTTTTCTGTCAAATCTTTTCACATGGGTCGAAGGCTCAGCATTGTCAAAAGTTGTCGCTAATGTTACACCTTGATTGTCATACCACTTTACAGCTCTAACCTCAATACCATCCACATTCACTTCTTTTTCTACAAAACAGCGCCTTCCTTTTTTCTTCATTTTCAGGTCTGTTGGGAGGTCTAATCCAGGAAATTGGTTTGGCCTTATTGTTCCAAGTGCTCCGATACCTAAGCCAGCTGAAGTAGTGAACAATGGGAGAGATGCAAACCAATTGTCAAAAAAGACAGGGCACCCTTTATTCCGAGGCACGTCTTGGGTCATGCGCAATACTACATTAGAACTAGCCCCTAAATCAGGAGCTCCAGGTAATGGTTGAATACTGCCAGTATACATTTCGAAATTGAGAACCATACCTTTGGAACTGAAGAGGACAAACTATTTGTAGTCCCACTTGTGGGGCTTCTTAGGATTGTATTGTTTCAACCGTGATTTCCCTTTGAATGGGACAATTTGCTCATCTACACACACAAACTGTGATTTCGGAAGTTCTCGAAATTTTGCTTGTAGGCTGTCAATTAGAGGCCTTACCTTGAATAGTTTGTCTCGATTTGAATGTCCAGGAGCTGCTTGTGCAGTGTTGTCATTACAGTGTAGATTTATTTTTATCTCTTCCCAGCGATCTCGTGACATTACACTGTTGACTTTTTCCACTTGTGTGTGTTTTGCCCAGTACATCCTAGACCTTGGCAATCCATAAATTGACATCATACAAATGCCAAAAAAATGTTCCAGTTCATTTCTTGTAAGAGATAGTGGTTTGTTTGGATTCTTTTGAATACTATACAAATTCGATTGTTGCACTAAGTGATCTAAAATGTTTTCATCAAAAAAGTATCTAAAATAATCTACAGGTGTGTTCACTTCTCTGTGTTCAATTTCTTCACCCTCCTAAACCACAAAGTCCCTTTCACTTGCTGTAGAACTGACACTGCTCCCCCTAGGTTATTGTTATCGATTCTTCCTTTGCATTGCAGCAGTCGTATCACCATTTGCTTCTGGGTTGTCAGGTTCTGCTGGAACCACTACTGAAAAAAAAAAAACATATTTAGCAGCTCACATAGACTGAACATAGCATGGTTTCCATTCAAAAATAATTTTCTGATACAGTGTCTACGGAGTTTGATGCTTGTTCATCTTCTGAAGGCCTTACAGCAACATTTCTGACTTTTCTAGAAAACTGCTGGGTGGATGTACTTGGTCCATTTGCTCCACTGATGAAAGGTTCACGTAGCTCCTCATCACTACTTGTCGAGCAATCATCTGCAACATTTAGTAACACGCGGCAGTCAGTTTATATGTCTACCAGATAATTGTTTTGTGTGTTTGAAATATGTTTTATACAAAATGAATGGGAATAGTATCAGTGCATATTGCTTACCCGAAATTCTTGAAGTGTTTTGGACAGATCGTTGCAACAGACTGTTTGGATTAAAGTCCGGATCATTGTCGCTATCTTCCATTTCACTCTCCTTGCTGCAATTAGGAAACACATAAACACATTTTCTCCTTCCTGGAGCATTTCTATCAAGTCTTCTCGAACGTTCAGTCATCTGCAACAATAAAATCACAAACAATGCTGCTGTACGAAGTACATAAAGTTATCAATCTTCATATTATTGAGATGTGCAGCAGGACCAAACTACACTATGCAGTTCACACTTTAACCTGCTATTGTTGCAAAAATTTGTCTCTCATGCAATTTTACTGCTTATATGTGAACTCACATCGTACTACACAAATTTTGTAAGAAAAAGCATAAATAATAATACACCCCAAAAATTTTTGTATTTATAGCCTGATGTGTAAAAATTTACACAAACTGATTTTTCCATTTTACACATTTTTTAACTAATGTTTTCATGCATATCATTATATGTATTCTTTAATTAAGGCATAATGAATACAGTAATATTTATTTCATTGCAAAACTTACCTTTTTCCTTTCAGGAGAAATTATGAAAATTTCATAACCTCAACTGCGAACAATGGTGTGTAGCACAGACAAACAAATGACTGCTATTAAACTAAATAACGACATTGTTACCAATCCAGTATCATAAA
Organism: Medauroidea extradentata; assembly: GCA_003012365.1. Taxonomy (NCBI): domain Eukaryota; kingdom Metazoa; phylum Arthropoda; class Insecta; order Phasmatodea; family Phasmatidae; genus Medauroidea; species Medauroidea extradentata. The sequence continues at coordinate 2,883 of PNEQ01064614.1, read as the reverse complement.
ATTGAAGTAGAATGAATAAAAATTGCTTTCTATGATCTCAGAAGACTAACTAAAACTAGAAAAACATATAATAAATATTTTTCTGGTATGTGTAAAAATATACACAATAGGCAACGTTAAGTGTAATCATTAAATGTTTTACTTCATAGAGAACTGCTATTGCGTACCAAGTATGCAACCAGGAATTACTGACTGCGTTCTGCGCCATAGTGGAACGCGTCGTTAGGTTAGGTAAGAAGGTTATGTAAGAAGGTTAGGTTAGGTTAGGTTAGGTAAGGTATGAAGGTTAGGTTAGGTTAGTTTAGTTTAGTTTATGTTAGGTTAGGTTAGCTTAGCTTAGGTTAGTTTAGTTTAGTTAATTTAGTTTAGTTTAGGTTCAGTTAGGTTAGGTTAGGTAAGGTTAATTAAGGGCATTCACAGTGCACAAGTAATATTGATTAGGTGTTTAGGTTATTTAATATACTAAAACAATCTTAACTATAAACCATTGTTATTATATAGTTACTATGTTAAAGATTTAATTTTTCTTATTATTATCTAAACATTTTAATATTACATGCTACATTTATGAACAGCAACAGAAAGCAAATTATGTTTTATTCCGAAATTAACTGTTGAGTGATAGTTAAGTAGGTAACGTGAACCGTGGCCCTCTCTAACTAAACTAAATTTCAATTAATAATATTATATGCTATTTTAAACAGAGGATCCTATAATTTCCATAGTTCAGAATCAGATTTTCGACGTTTTCACTCAAATTTCTGGTTGGAAATTGTTTATTCTGTTGGCATAATGGCTATCACAGCCAAGCGTTATTATTTGAAAAAGTAGAAACAGCGGCTGAAAATTAAATAATAAACAAATGTAATGGGAATTTTCTATAGCTGTGAATGAGTATTATACTAGCGTCTACACTGCTGGTAACTGATCTCTAGAAATTTTCATGTCCCTACCCACGAATAACACATTCCGTCTTTGTCCTACTGCCTTACTCCCTTTATGGGTGAAGAAGAAAATAAATTGTTGAACCGTTTATAAATGAACTATTGAAAAGTGATGTGGAAGCAGAATTGAAACCACTAAACGATAAAAAAATTGCATAGATATTACCTTCCAATAACTAAAACTGAAGCTAATAAATTGCACAAAATATGCCGAAACACATAATACGAAAAAGTGTGATTGTTTAGAATTATTTGAACCTTAGTCTCTTTTTATTTTACTTTTGATACACAGAAAGGGTGAAAATGTTTAGTCAACCAATGCTTCCATCAAACCCCTCAATGCAAAAGACGTGTAAAATATGCAATATTTACTTACAGCTGACTAGACTCCAAGTGACTATATGCTCGTTCGACGTCTCCCGCTGGCTGATATTGTCGAGACTTGCCGCAGGGAATGCTTACTTGGTAGAGAGGCCAATAACTGTAAAGAGATAACACTCCTAAATGACAACACAAACAAGTTCGTGTCCAATAGAATCACAGAGTATGTTCTGTTATGTGTAGGAAAGTTAAGTTAAGTCTGCTACCAAATTATAACGCGTATTTCACAAGTCTCTACTCATCACTTCTAGGCACTGAGTACTAATCTAGCATGCAGTGTGTTAGTAGTAAGGGTTTTTCAGTAGAATATCCAGTGATGACACTATTTATTTGTTGTAAATATGTGTTAAATATTTTGTATTACTACAACTATTAAACACGTGGTTGCAAGGAACAACTACTGAATTATAGACACTACACGAACGTGTGCAGCATCACATCAAGTTTACTAAATCACTGCAAGACCATCAGATTTGCAAACATGCAACTTATTGCTACTTTTCACTCTAAAACTCTGCTCAATTTGTAATTTTTTCCAATCATCTACACCACAGAGATAAACAATATAAAAGCATACTATTCTATTACGTGTATATGGAATTTGCATACCAATTTGGAAACCATTCTTTAATTTTAGGACAGCTACACAGATTGTTATAAGAACTATCTCGATGAAACTAGCTTTCAATTACAAAGAGAAGCATTGGAATCGGTTCATTCTTTTGGGGGCTACGAAACCGTAACCAGACACACAGCCAGACTATCAATCAAACTTATAACACTCTTCCTTTTTGGGCGAGGGTTAAGTACAGAATTTTGTGAATATAGAATTAAAGGGAATCTTTATATTAGTAGCGAATTTTTAAAGGTTTAGGTGTGGTGTTGAGCAAATGTAAGTCTTTCAACACAATATTTGAAATTTGTTAACGCAAACAACTACAACCATAGATAATATATACAAACAAATTTATTTCTTAAAACTGTTAAGGAAAAATGTGTAATGTGTGGTATACAAGTAGGTACTGTTATAACACAACAGAGTTGGTAGGCCAGACTAAATCCTGGCCATAGAGGAACAGGTCTGGTCAGTGGAGTTGGAACTTTATACCGTTATGACTTATTAGCACCACTGACACTCTTTGGTTGTTTGAACGTTGCGTAAATGGGACTACAAATAGCAAACTCGTGTCGGAGCTGCTTAGAGAACTGCTAGTACGTCGATATATTGCAATGTTAAAACAACACTTCATTGCTAGTGTCGCTTTCAGTCATAGAGTGGTCAACTGCATACCATTGGTACATAGGCGAGTGTCCAGACCTGTTCTTCTACGACCATGGACTCAGGGGCGTCATTTGGGGCTACAGGGGGGGGGGGCAAATGCCCCCCCTGGATTTGGAATTTTTGTGTATAAATATATTTTTTGTATTTTTAAATGTAAATAATGCTAACTTAAGGACATAAAACTGAAGTTTTATTATTAAAGTATCTAATTTATACATGCTTAATTAATAAAAAAGATGCAACAAGGTCACTGTCGTCAGAAAACCAAATCTTGCC
>PNEQ01064613.1:0-17638 GCA_003012365.1 Medauroidea extradentata | reverse complement strand
ATTGAATTTACTGTATGCCTCTATCCCACTTCTGACACCAGTGTTACAAGTTTGAGAGCACAAACTTTATATGTGGGCAATTCCCATGAGTTCTTTGGGATAGAGGTCTTATAATTACAAATAAAAGAGTTAAATTAAGTACTGGATTTAATAGCTCACAAAGCTACGAAATACACAAAACAGTAATCAACTAGAACTCGCACAACACAATTAGTTATGCACACAATTACTGCTGTGTCACAGACACATTAATTAACGTTGACAATTAAAGCACAAGAAAAGTCTACCATCAAATAATTAAACACTATAAATCACAATAAAATTCAGTCATATATCCAATCAACAGTATTTCTAAAAATGACAATGTACAAACTTATCAGTCCGAAGTGGTGATGGCTCACCATGTGCTGCGCAGCACCCCGAGTGCACCGCTGTCTTCACTCTTGAGGTCTTCTGTTCGACTCCCGTCGCGCACCTCCTCTTCGCCTGTCAGCCCGCCGCAGCAGTCCTTTTGTATCGCCAAACACTGCTCCGAAGGTAGCCCCCAGCCGCCTCACAGTAGACTTTGACGTCACCAAGATGTCTTCACCAGTCTCTCTCCACAGGCGTAGCATCTTCCTCTAGCACTACCAATAGCGAACTCCCCTCAAATGTGCCGAGTCTGTGCTTTTATACTAGCCCAGACAGTCGGTTGTACCCCGCATTACAGGGGTCTAAAAATAGATATTTCATCATGTTTCGGATGTGCTTGTAGTCACGTCGGCCGCCCTCGAAGGGTTAAGACGCAGTTGGGACAGGAATCTATGACGTAGTTTCAGCGGGATTCCCACTATGAGCCACCCGGGCTTTGAATCATCGGCCAGCCCTCAAGGTGTTACGAAACAGCCGCCGACCACTGGCCTCCAGGTACATGGCACGCAACAATACATACGATTTTTCAGAGTACGAATGAACCTGTCGACTATACTTGCTTTAATCCCTGAGAAAGTAGTGTAATGGGTTATCTTATATTTTGCCATTAGAGCTTTAAAGCCAGAGTTCGACAATTCCAGACCGGAATCACTGTGAACATTACGTACTTGAGCTCGTTTGGCCTGCAAAATTTTTTCCATGGCATTAACAACGCATTTTGCAGTTTTCTGTTTGAGGGGCTCTGCCCATGCGAATTTGGAATAGCAATTAATGCCTGTTAACATGTATCTAAAGCCCTTATTAAAACGTGCATGTTGTTGCATTTCAACGAGGTCGATTTGTAATAAGTCATGTAATCCGAAAATACTTACTTTGCGTCTCGGGTAAATAAGGCGAGCGGGCTTGTGTAGTTCTTTTGCAATCCCTGCACGTGACATTATGCTATATGGCCCCTCTCTTTTAATTCTTCTAATATATTCGTTAATTCGTTTTTATGGGAATTATTATCTGCTCGCTCAGATGCCAAAAGAAGTTTAAGTCCGTCGACTGTTTTGTTAATGTCGTCATAGAATACATATTGAATCCGTTTGTTATTTTCATTTTTATTATTAAATAAGCCAGTCCCCTCTGCTGTAGCAATGTCGGGAAACAAATCTGTTATAATACCAAATTTGGGATGCGACGAGTCTTTATAGACACCACTATCCACATAATTATTTTTCAAATGCGCACTTGTAAGTTTTAATAATCGCTTATATTGCTGAAGCGCTGTCTGAGTATAATGCTTTGGTTTCCCTTGAATAATAATTCAAACAGGCCAGAAGTAGGCTGAAGAACATCACTAACAATCTGTAGTTTATCGTTTGACAGGAAATATATTTGTGAATTTCCTATGTAATATTTATTATTTTTTATATAAACCATAAACTCGGTCGGCAAATCCTGGCTTGTTAGTTTTCAAATAGTACTCTACGTTTTTCTAGTTTGCTGCTGCCGACTCTTTGAGACGCTTCCATTCGGCCAGAGGTAAATCTTCTTCGTCTTTTGTCTCCGCTTCCTGTGGGCCGTGGGTTCAGAGCTTTTACTTCTTTAACGCCGGTCTGATCTACAGGATGTTTCAGACTGTTAATTTTGTTTAGTATAGGTCGAAATGTATCTTCTAATACGCTGTCTCTCTCCATTCTTAATCGTTTTGCCAGCAAGTATTTATTACGAACACTTTGTATTACATTTTGTAAGTCTTCGCTGACAACTGACATTGAACTATGTCTTAAAGTTTGATATGGTCAGTTTATGTACGATCCTACAGTGCAGGTTTGCCAGCAATAGGTTTAAATGAAATCCTGGTTATATCAATCGCACTTTGTATGGTAACTTTTTTACGAGTCATGCTGCCATTACATAATTCGTATATTTTATCGCGAATCTGTTTGCAGTGAATGTCCAGAGCCTCCTGGATGTGGCTGCAATGTCGCCATGCTTTGTCATTGTAAGAAGCTTCAGAAAGGCAGGCTATAATTCTAGCCGTAATTCTTTTTTCAATTTGAATTACCTTCAAATCTAAAATTTTCTTAATCTCAGCAACAGTGTTACACTGACCTACGTGCCCGAATTTCGTAACTGAGAAATAGTTATTCATGTTTCCTAGATGAACAAGTACGCACTATTCAAATAAAGCCATGTTTTTATACATTTTTATTAGCCGCGGGAGCAGGCACAGGTTTTCGCAAGGAAGGCTGAGGCAATAGAGATTTAAGTGATTCTTAAATTATTCCCAATAGACGTTTTTCTATAGTTTCAAGTTTTTTGTCCAATACATTTGCTGTGGTAGCAGGCATCACATTCATCTTGCTAGTTAGAGCAACTGACATGTTATCTAGTTTGCCAACTAGACTTTTTAAGTTATTTGCATTTGCATCTAGTTTTGAATTTTGAGTTTCGAGGGAAACTAACATGCTATCTAGATTTGATGATTGAGTGTCGAGGGAAGCCGACATGCGATGTAACATCTCTGTTAAAACTTTTAACGTATCTAAATTTACCATCTGGACATAAGCCTTATTAGCAGTGTCGCCATCTTGTTTCGGCTCGCCTAAATGTTTAAAACGCTTGCCAGCAATACTACAATGCCCGTCATTGGTTTGTTCAATGCAGCGTTCACCTCCTCGTTTCAACCCGTTCTGACCAAATTTGGAAATGACAAAGCTCATTGCTGTATACTTATAAACTGATCAAATCCGCGACGATACCGTCCTTTTTGTACTGGAAATTCTTTCGCTATCACTATAAATCCGTGTGGCTCATGCCAACAGAGACCGCACATTTCCTTAATTTTATCAAATGTCATGTCAATATTAACATGGTCGGAATACGCATGTTACAAATTCATATCATCCATATGAAACAATATAATTAAATTTGAATTGTCGCGAAGTAACTGCTTTGGAATTAGCAAATATGTTTGGCACAAATAAAACAGATCAGCCATTATATGACGTCCCATAGAAAAATACTTCTGTATCATTATTTGTTTTTCGCAGGCAATATCGTCAAATATAAAAATAGAATTCGGTTGTACCTGTTAAGGCGGAACTACATTTTCATATTTGCTAAATGTGTGATAGCCGGTTCCATTTACCGCATGTAAAATTTAACCGAGGTGCTGCTATTTTGGCTGAAGTAGGGACTTTGAATACAGGTAAACATTTTCAAACCTTCGCCGTTGGGTTCCTCTAATAAACTCAAATGTACACATGTTTTACCCGCTCCACTGTCCCCACAGAAAAGCGCCCGTATTGTGTTTCGAAGAAGCACACCATACCATATTTCGCGCGCGGTGGCCTGGTCCTCTGGTGTCATGCGCACCAGTTGAGTCACGTCTTGCTTAGTAATCTCCATATTACTAATTAGTATGTATTGGGACAGTACATATACAGTGGGAGAGGTTCTGAGCATACATAAAGCCCAAATATGCACATATTTTGCGATTAGTGCGTTGTAATGTCTCGTAGAGGCAAGATCGCGAAAAAATCTGGTTGTGACCTTTTAAATACTCTTATTAATCACTTACCCTTTGAAGCACATTTACTGGGATTCTCCTTTTGTGGCCTGGGAACGAAATTAGCAAAAAATTGGCACTGGGAGACGAATCCCGCGATTCATTGGACTGTGCGTCCCGAGATCACGACATAGAATACGCTGCAAGCGATAAATTGGCAGATAGACACGTGGTGGACGCTGTATTGGTCAAGAAAGCGAGTAAAATAGCCAAGGCATCCGGCACAAAGTTTGGAGAATATCTTGCAGCGTCGGGCGTGTCCAAAATTATGAATCAAAAAGTTAAGCGAGGTATGGGCATAAAATTTGACGCGCCGAAGCGCAAGACTGCGCAATGCAAACACGGCAAGAGAAGTGTAAAACGAGGTGGGTTCTTACCGTTTTTGAGGGAAAGAAATTACGCTGCATTTACATTTGAAAAGACATGGGTCTGAATTTTAAAAAGAATGTAAAAATGTGTAGTTGTAATAAGCAGTCTCGCAGTTCAATACGTGCAGTCACTGCGTTAACATGGGAAAACGTGCACTTTTTGAAACGCTTAGGTTTTATCGTAAGGAAAAATGGACGCTGATATTCTTAACGTAGATCAGCCTGTCAGTTATGAAGATATATAACGAAGACTTAATATCATACATATTTTCCTTACCTGCCAGGACCGTATTTAACCACAGCTGAGATAAGAATTCCTGTACAAAATTCTGATATTTATTTTGCCCCATGTTATTCATACCTGAGATTTCGCGGTGCTATAACGAAGGCTAATGTAGGGCAGCCGGTAACTATGAAAATAATGATAAATGGCATACTTCACTTAATAAACAGAATTACGTACGAATTAAACAGTGTGGAATTAGATACCTTAAGAGATGTAGGGCTCACTACAACAATTAAGAATTACCTGTCTCCCACACCTAACCAATTGCCCATAGCAAAGATGGCCGGCTGGAATATTGAGACAGATTATGAATTACCGCTTAATGAAAATGGCGGATTTGAAATTTGTGTACCATTGTCCATGCTTCTCAGTTTCGCTGAAGACTATAGACACATTATAATCAATTATAAGCAAGAGCTTGTAATTTTACTAGCCAACACTCAAACAAATGCTCTTATTGATATGTTTGAAACTGAGGAAGTTGTGCAATTGTCTTTACACAGCGTAGAATGGTTGCTACCACACATTCATGTTAAAATATCCGAACGTGTAAAGTTTTTGAAATATGTCGAAAAAGGTAAAAATGTTGATATAGCTTTTATAATGTGGGGTCTATAAATGTATCCTAATGCACGAACTATACACACAGTGCGCTAATAATGTGGCTTTAACTTGGCAGGATGACAAACGTATAATTCTCAACGATGGGATCAACACTATTCCCCACGGTTTCATTTCATAAAATTATACATTTTTCATTGTCGCTGTTGGATTGCTGAGGGGAGAGAGAAACATTAAGGCGGTCGTCTTTACACTGCCTGATCTTAAGACTTTCCATGATCAGTGATTATTATTATTTACTCGCGAGAATAGGCTACTTAACATAGTCGTCTTGTCCACTGCTTGTTCTTAAATCTTTCCATGAGCAGTTATTATTTTTCTCGTGACCATATGCTACTTAAGGTGATCGTCTTTTCCACCGTTTGCTCGTAAGGTTTTCCAAGGAGCAGTTATTATTTTTCGTAGTCTCAGGATAAATATCGTCACAGTCTTTCCATCACTTGGAATTCTAACAATATCTTGAGTATCATAACCTAGCTTCTTAATAATGAAGTTCTCATCATACGTGAGGTTAGGGGACATCTTTTGAGTCTACGACGAATCTTGTTGTTTTTTCTCGTAGCTGTTCGATACTATTTTTAATATCTTCCAGGTAGTCACAGATGATGATCACGTGATATTTTCAGTCGCGTATGTTTTCATGTTCCTCCTGAAGGCTGACTCTGCTAGCATGATTAGGGGTTAATGTTTCTTCTTACTGTCGCAATTAACGACAGTTTCACAGAATGATTCGATATGAAGATAACCCATTAGGTTTCTCTCCCCCAGCGTTAGTCACCGATACCGTTTTTTAAGTCTGGAGACGGAACTGCTATGCCAATGACATAGTTAGTTCTGAGTGAGGTGCGCAATTCACGGAGTCGGGAGGCATAGGCTGGTCCTCGCTCTGGGTGGTTTAAATACTAGTCGATTTACAATACCCTTCTCTCCCAGACTTCTGTCATTCTACATTATCATTGGTAGGTCGGAGACAGGGCTGGTTATGATCCAATTTGTATCATGTCAGTCTCCTGGGTGAGGGAACTTGTAATCAATTTCTCGCAATTGCACCAAGCCCTCATTCCCGGCTTATTTATCGTTGTTCTATGCTAACTAGGGATTTTGGGAATACCATTTTCCCGGAGGTTTGCTAATTCGATAAGCAAAGAATTAACATCCTCCCATCAAGGGACAACTCAGGCGGGGGGGACGGGACGTGGTAGGAGGTGGGCTGAAACTGAACCATAAATCGGCACTCGGTACCTGAATGCAGACCACGATGTTCAGATCTGAAGCGATTGCATTAAAGTCTCATTCCGATTCCCACTAACCATCTTTTTTCTGATCCACTTTGTTCTATTGGCCAGTAACGATCTTCCAAGGGGACTTGTCCCCCATCGTGTGAAGACAGATAAATGATATTTAGATGACAGAGAGAAGTGGAATCGATGACTGCCCCTGTTTGCTCAAAAAACTGGATTTCGCCGTTGTCATCGTTGTTGTTGTCGTATATGGTAACTGGTAATAATAATGTATTGCGATTACAAACACGTTTTCCATTTTGTGTATGTCGTCTACAGAATGTAGTTGTACTGTTAACTCCGACTCTGGAAGGAGCTTGTTAACTCCGACTCTGGAAGGAGCTTGTTAACTCCGACTCTGGAAGGAGCTAAGTCTAACTGTTTCTGGATCAACCGTCACCAATTAAAAAGATACACAGATGGGAAAATGTTTTGTTTTCGAAAAATAATGCAGCCAAAAATAATGTATGGCGTGTCATTGCTTTTCTACTATAATTGCGCTATCCCAACTTTACTCTTGCAAGCCAAAATCTTCTTCCCTCTATTAATCTACTATGCTGTCATATTTCTGTGTGATATTTCAAACTGTCCGCTTGTTTTTCCTTGGTAGCCTTCTTTTTCTGCGTTGTAAAACGCCTGCATATTATAATTGAGAAACACTGCCTTACATTCGAGAACTATTTTAATGGAAAAGTACTCACTTAAACTTGAGAGACCATTTTTGAAAATATATACACGCTTTATGTATCAAACTCGTGACTAACAAATTATACGCGCTTTATTAGCAGCGTATTCATCTAAATAATGATAATATGCAGACTCTGGGTCCCAATACCTCGGAGTGCCGACCGGCACAGTAATGCTTTATGCTCAATACCTCGGAGTGCCGACCGGCACAGTAATGCTTTGTGCTCAATACCTCGGAGTGCCGACCGGCACAGTAATGCTTTGTGCTCTGTGCCCTCGGTAAATGTTTGAGGGCAATGCTTTTTGTTCTACTGTATTCAGAGACTAATAGACAACTAGTTTTTTTCGGGCGTCGACGAAGCAGGTTGCAGCTGGTACATGCAGCTCCGATATACTTGCCACTGAATTGGTCGTGGTCTCTGATTTTGTAGTTATCAGCAGTGAATGTAGAAGAACCGTAGCAGCACCGTGTCGCATGTACATGTGTATGATGTTCTGTAGGTGACAGAGGTAACATTGGTTTGGAGGTAGCATAAATATCTTTATCTTGTTTTCCAATATTCACTATATCAGCCATAAATTTCTCTTCTGCGGCATGACTACTATAAATAATTGGTGCTTGTAGCAGCGTAGATGTTAGTGCCGCTGGAATCACGTCGTTGTCCACCTGTACATATATACAATAACTGTACGCCTCGTGTTTTTGGTAGGCGTAGGTGTACGACGTGGAAGGGTCACGTTCGCAGGTACTTACAGGTTTCAGAATGGCCTCAAAGTCCACGCACACGACGATTGGTACCTTGTTCGCATGATGAAAATTTTTGAATTTTAACATGGGTGGTTTCCCGTCAGATCTTGGCTGTGGCATCTGTATTCGGGTGGGTGCATGCTTGTAACAGTGTTATTGTGTTCTTGTAAGCACTACTGTCCCGTCAGTCGCGATTTTCTTTGCAAATCATGGTAGAATGTGAAACATCGTTTGCAAATGTGGACAGTGTTGTAATGAGTAGTCAGCTGGGAACGCACCAACTGGGAAAAGTTCTTATGAAGCAGTAGAGAAATCAAATGTGGGCTCCACCTTAGCGTATCGCTGGTAGTAGCTGCATATAGCCGATCGCTGGTAGTAGCTGCATATAGCCGATTCAACATCAGGGGGCTGTGGCTGTGCTGACGACTCAAGATGGAGGCCGTGATGCAACGTCTGCCGTTTTGTTTTTGAATCATGTGCCGCCATTTTGTTTTTGGGATCACATGCAGCCATTTTGTTTTTTTGACTTTTCCAAATTTGTTTTTTGGTTTTTCCAAATTTTGATGTTCCAAATTTCGATTTTTTCCAAATTTCGATTTTTTTTCGGGCATCATTTGTTTTTCCGCTCGCAGCCATGTTTATTTTGCGACTGTCATTTGTTTTACGTCATCTGCTGGGGGTTTTGTCGTCTGCTTGTGACGTCACATGACCTGTGACGACATGTTTCCACCATTGACTGCTAGGCGGTATTGGTGACACACTTTGTTTTGACTGTTGACGGCTAGGTGGCGCTAGTGTCGCACTTTATTTTCTCCATTGTCTGCTAGGAGGCGCTGTGTCGCTGGGCTTCATGTTTATCACGTCGGCTGGTAGGCAGCACTAGTGTCGTTGTCGATAAGGGTGAAGTCTTGTGTGTTTGTATATGGGAGACTGGACCTTATGATTTAATTTTTTTTAGTAAGTTAAAAATTTTTAGTTCGCCAGGGGTTGGGAGCGAACTTGCAAAATTTGTGTTACTAGACATCGCCCTAGCCAACTGAGCCATGGACGCAAGTTTGACGACGATAGTTTAGATGGGTGGTTTAAAAAATTTATATATATATATATATATATATATATATATATATATATATATATATTTGAACAAGCATACTTAATTTATATCTTAAAATACTAAATAACCATGCTAATTTCAAGTAGTTTTTAAATAAAAGTTATGAGTATAATTTAAAGTTTAAAATATTTTTTTCCTAGAACTATACTTGGCATGGGGGGTATGACTATTATTTTTTTATTCACTTATAGTCATTGCTAATGCTAAATACATTCCAATGCAAGCTAGTTTTAAATTAAAATTAAAAAATTTTTTTCTTCAACTACTTTGTCATGGCTATGCTTATTATTTTCTGAAAGTTACGATTTTAAAGTCAATTTTATTTTTGAATTATTTTCTAAGTTTTGTCCTATATGAAAGGTCTTATGTTTATTTCAACGACTTCTCTTCTCTCAGCAGTCAGGAACTCAGGAACATTTTTTTTTCAAGGCCAGTAGTGTGTCTTTGCTGTGTACGTATTCAAAAGGCAGAAATATATTTAAAGTGTATTTACAACGAGGCGTATTTAATAACTTTTTTTTTTCAAATATACACCTTAACAGTCGTAAGGAAATACCATATTTGAAAAAATATTAGAGTTTTTCTCTGAAATATTAATACATAAAAATATAAACACCTCGCTGTAAGGAAAATGTTATGGAAACCATCAGTGTGTTCATGTTCAAAAAACAAATATATTTAATGTGTATTCACAATTGAGACATAAGTTTATTTTGAAATATACTACATCTAACTTTAAAAGAAGTTAGGAGATAGCATATTTGAATTTTTTTTTTATTTCTGAATTACCAATGTAGCTACATTGTACAAATGATGACTGAAATGTAAACACAATTTCAATTATTTGTTTACCTACTGCAACTATATTTTTTTTCATAAAGTTCATACTAGAAAATATAGAGTTTATCTGAAATATTAATAATAAAATATTAGCACCTTGCTGCAAAGAAAATGTTTTGAAAGTCGGTTCAAGAAACAATCATATTTAAAGTGAATTTACGAGGCGTATACATTCATTTTCAAATATACTACCTCCAACAGTCGTTAGAAGATAGAATATACTTCTGCAAAGAATATTCTGTACATACTCAGTTAATTTTGTTCACAAAATCTCGTTGCAAGTTACAAAACAACATTAAGTTTCAAGTTCTCTCCAAGTACATGATATGATTTTTTGAAACCAGTATATGCTACGGTTTAGGAATGTAGCAAGAAGCATTCAAGTAATATAGATTTAAAATTATATATTTCACAATCAAAAAATAAACACCAAAAACAATCAACAAAAAATACAAAAGAAAAACTAAAAATACACTTTTACCGGTGCATAAAATATTGCAGGAATGCGGCGATAAATGAGTAAACTTCCTCGAGGCATTGCCGCATTTAGAATACCTCGCCGCGCAACGATATATTATCATTGACAATCGCCTCGTACGCATCTTGATTAAAACGAAGATTTTGGAGGAGAATATCATAGTTGTGCCTCTACTCATCTCTGAAATTGTCCATCAAAATCATCATTATAGTCGAGAGCGATGTATGCGACTGCCGAACTGTATTATTAAACTGATCAGAGAAATTTGTGAGCGAATTTCTTTTACTAGTTTCTAATCGTTCCTGCAGATGTTCCAAATGCTGCAATACATCGCGAACACCTAGGCGTTCATCCCCATTGTCGCTTCCCTGCAAATCAACATCATGCAATACTTCGTCTTGTGTCGCATGACCCTGACCGCAAGGGATCAACGATGGGCTATGATCACACCTTTATCGCTCGAGATCGGAGCTCGTTGCAGAAATAGGCCGCTGAGCCATTTGTGAAAATGGGTCGTCGGAATAGTTCTGCAACTCCTCTACAATCTCGGGCGATGGAGTTGGAGTCCTTGCCAGCATACCTGTATTATTGTTCAACAGTAGACGCAGCCTGAAGCGAGCAGCGGCATCTTCGGGCTCGGCAGGCTCGGCAGGCTCGGCGGCGTTGGGATCGGTGGCATCGACGACAGCCCCCTGTGACTGGGAGGTGGGCGATGATGTTGTGGGAAAGATATCCTCCACCTCCCGTAGGTAGAACGACAGGTCGCAGGTCGCGGAGGGCCTCGTCACCGTCGAGCGTCCTCGTTTGAGGGGGGGGGGGGTGATTGCCGGTGTGGATGCGGCGGCGTCGAAGTCAAGACGTCGCTTTGCCTGCCGCAAATTTTTCTCCCATCGCCCCCCTTGGAGGCGTTCATGGCGGCAGTGGAGCCTCTTCTCGCAGCTGCTAGACAGCTCCACGTGTAGGCCACTCCGTCCTCCATGACGACCGACGATGTTGACGACGGGAGGCGTATCCTGGCGCCGCCCATTCTCCGTGGGCGCCCACGGAGTATCTTCGCTGCTACTGGAGGCAGCTGGAACATCCAATCGCAGACGACGCCTGCCTCCAGTAGCAAAGCAGCGCCTTGCTGACCACGGGCCTCCAACATCGCTGTTGTCGCTGTCGTCCACGACGACGTGAGGCGGGGGCGTATGGCGCCTGCTATGACTCGTCCCTGCAATGGCGTCGTCGTCTCGACGTCGACCTCCAAGCGCCGTCGCAACTTCCGCGTCCAAAAACGCCGCTGCTGCCAAGACGTCGAGCTCAGTAATTGGAGAAGACATGTTTTGTTGAGATATGTTGATATAGTTAGTGAAGATCGGCCACGCCCGTCGAAGACAAAAGTGAAGTCGCTGCATCAAAGTCGGGCATATATAGTTGTAGATGTAACGGTTTCGTACGGCCGACTGTGACGTGACACAGTCGTGCAGCCCAATTACGGCAGGGAGGGTGAGTCTGAGGTGGCGTTATTGCCGTGATCGTTAGTTTGTAGCTTCTTGACAAGGGGGAGGGATATGGCTCTCTCATGCGTGTTAGATGGGTGGGAGCAGGGGGGCGAGCACAGCTGCTTCCTTATAAGTCTTGAAAAGTGTTTGATATAACAGTAATGCGAGTTTTTGTCATCCGTCGTGAGTAACATCAAATCGAAATGTGTTTCTTTCTTCTCACTGGTTACGCGACGTGGTACTACTTGGTTTTCATAATTTAAGATAAAAATATTCACCGATACTCCTGGATTATTTTTCTCAAAAATTTTAATTTGGTGCAGCGGCGTGGGGAAATGTAGTCCTTCGAAGTTAAATTTGTCTTCAAGTTCTAAATATCTATTGTTTATACGCTCTGGGTGCTCGCCTTCCACGATCCTCGCTAAAATCGCCCATTTAAAACATTGCAAGTCCTCGTTTTTCGGGTTAATTATGGCATGTTTCTGCTTAATAGAAGCCGGCAAGTCAATGTAACTAGAGGCACATGTCGGTTCCAATTTATTGATTCTTAATTGTAGACATTTAACTGCCGTGAGAGTCCATCCTGATCCACGTGAAATGTATTCCTGCTCTTCGTTACAAATATCATCGGCATTGTAAATTGGTACGTTCTTGGTTTTGAATGCTCTGTTGTCTTGCTCTTGTTCGTGGGGTTCAGGCTTCCCATAATCGCACGCAAGAAATATGTTAAACTTTTTTCGGCCCTGTTGCTGCTACTTCTTCCGCTAATTGATTTATGATATTGGCTTTTATTTTATTTAAATAATTCCAAACATCTACTGCATCAGCGCTGTTGTTCTCAGCTACATAAGTTTTTAAATTGGCCCTAAATGCCGTTTCTGCTAGAGCGAACCCGTGTACAGTGACGTCCCCTAAACCTACAACAAGTCTGTGTCTAGGAGTCTGTGTGACAGCTGGTGTAGGAGTGGGCGTGGCTATTGGTGTCGGCGCTACGCGAGGCTTCTTAGCTGGCGGCTGAGCGGGACCCGTACACTTGTTGACATGTGTTTTCAATTTGTCTGCCCTAGTGTATGATTTTCCACATTCTTTACATGTGTGTGTAAGTCTGTTTGCATTGAAACTTCATGCTGCCTCGTGCCGTCTTGCATCGCTAGTATTTTTGATGCTAGCATTACAGTACGTGCAGTTAAATAATGCGGGTCGTGGTACATTGCCTGTACACATGCGCAAGTGTCTGTCTAAACTGTCCTTACGAGACACTACAGTACCGCTCAAGTGGCACACCTGCTTGTTGCATCTAAGTGGATTGTGTATACAAGTAGATTCATGACGCATGAGACTAGGTTTGTGTGTAAACGACAAGTCACAGAAGAAGCAGCGGATCAGAATGGACGGTGTCTCACTCACCACAGATTGAGCAGTCCTTGATGGACCGGAAGGAAGAGGAAGAGAGTAGTCACCGATACGTCTGCTGTTGTCCATGGTTAGCCTGGCTGGAGACGAAGATCTGGCACAGCGAACTGAAGTCAGACGGACACAGAAATATTGTTAGTTATATGCAAACACATTAATTTTCGGTTTGGAGGGGAGAAGGAATGAAGGGAACGGGGTGACACTGTTTAAAAAAAAAAAAATGTTATTACAAACTAGACATTTTAAGTGCTACTCAAAACAACATGTCTTCAAAAAACAATTCAATATTCTCAAACAATAATAATTACGTTAGAAATTATTTTTTTTTCTTTTACACAAGATGGCATCATTATTGAAATTTATTTTAAAAAAAATTATTTTTTATTCTCAAGAGAAGAATGACTACGGTTATTTTTTTCTGCATAAGAAGGCGTCACGTTAAATATTGCTCACAGAATCACCCCGTACAGGAAATGGGATGTGTGGGTACAGAGAATAGGCTGCTTATACATACAGTAGATAGAAGTACAGGTAGCCAGGTCATTGAGATGACAACAAAGCTGACACTTGGTCTGACTTGTGACCATTGCTATGCTGAACGGAACAGGCACGCGAAGACAGACCCCTAGACATGACATTTGTGTTAGTATATTGAAATTTAACATAAACATTACACTGTCATACATGCACAAAACGTATAGAGTCCTACACAAAACGTGCATACAGAAATTAGGAGACAAATATTGTTTGAAATGTAAAACTTTCCATGTGTGCTATTTCTTCCTTGAGTAACGGGATTATATGAATGAACGGACTCGGGCAGGTAGGAAGGTAAACGGAGGGGGGGAAGGGTCAGCGAACGGGAAGGCTCACAAGCCCGTCGCTCGAGATAACATCTTTTCACGGCCCTTAGGTTCACTGGAATGGCAGAGGCACATTACTTTCGCTTTCATTGAAATACAGCTATTCTATTCACACAGTCGTGGCTAGTGTCTAAAGTTTTGCATACGAAACAATAGAGTATCTAAATACAGAGCCACATAACAAAAGAACTGTACTCCTGCTGAATCTACAATGCATAGCCACGGTTATTTCGTAATAAAAAGTTATTACAGTATTAAAAAAATAAAATGAATAAAATGCTCGCAAAATTTAAAGTATTTAACTTAATTTCCAGAATTAACAAGCTAACGATTCTTTTAAAACGTAACAAAAATACGACTGTCGCGTAAATATTGTCCGAGTTTCTGGCTTGATTTCAAAACTTCTGGAAACAGCAAACTATCTTTTATTTTAATTACGAGGTGGGTGATTTAATGTCAGACATAACATATCAATGCTTACAAGCACTTTTTTTTTAATTTCACCGAATTAACTTATTTATTTAAAATTGAATAAATCCTGTAATAATTTAAGAACTTTTTTTACCTCTACTGCGGTGTAAATAAATGCTAGTCTAGGATTCTCGGAACGACTGAATTAAATTTTATAAATAAAAAATTCAACTGTAGACCACATAGTGCTTACAAAAAAAAATTTAAATTTCGCGAAAAGAGACATTATTATGACGGGGGTTTATTATGTGCACTTACCTGTACAACAGTCGACTTGAAGAAGAGCTGACAGCAGACGTGATACCTCAGCGATGTAGCAAAGAGCTGACGTGATGGCGAAGTTGTAGGACTACCGGTAAACAAAATTCCACCGGGCCCCAGCATGTCTGGCTCAAGGTTATAAATAAATTCGAAGGCTGACTTGTCCCCACGGCCTGCGTTGCATAGAACGCCTTTATATGAAAGATTTTTACTAAACAATAATTATTTCGATGACCATTATGTTAAAATGTCATGTACTTTTGGTAATAAGATCTAGTCATACTTACAAGTTATGCTATTTAATT
Organism: Medauroidea extradentata; assembly: GCA_003012365.1. Taxonomy (NCBI): domain Eukaryota; kingdom Metazoa; phylum Arthropoda; class Insecta; order Phasmatodea; family Phasmatidae; genus Medauroidea; species Medauroidea extradentata. Next base: position 2,449 of record PNEQ01064613.1, on the reverse strand, counting down.
TAAAGTAATTTTACAAACACTTCTTTATATTTGAATTCACTTGTGTTTCAACTTCTGTAGTTACATAGTTGTAACATTTTGTTTTACCATAATATTTTTTTATGCATGCCATAGTGCAAAATTATTTGCTGTCATTTTACTAATACCTCTTTTTTATTTATTTTAAATTTCTACCTAACACAACCTTATGATTTTGACACTTGGCAGCAAAGTATTTTCAATTGCAGTCAGTAAACACTGGAATAACTTTCTTTTGCTAATGTATTCAAAATTGACTACGTTTTTATAGCAGTCATGTTTTCATAAACCATCATTCAAATTGTTTTATTTTCCATCATTATTTTTTTTATTTTGAAAAGTGACATGGGGTTAAATAAAATATTTTATTTCATAAACACATTTTCATACAATCAAAATTAAATAATTTTTATTTTCCCGAATGCATACATATTTTTTTTTCTTGAAACATACTCACACATTACTTTTTTACATCTTTGGCACTTTCAACGATGAAGCTAGCGACAGATTCAGTTAATATTTTGTTAATAAATTCTTTGAAACACATTTTCAGAACAACTGATTGATGTTTTTCCTCTAGAAATGTCTCGTCTATTACAAAGACGGGCGTAGTAGAATCTTCACTGGAAGTAGCACACACTATAGCAGGCAACTTTTTCTTGTTCGAAGACTCTGCTTGGGTTTCGGCTGTGCAGAAGGCGGTTTTTGAAGTTCTATGGTGGGCGGAGGCAGCTGTACAGACGTCGAAGGCTGTAGAATCGGCGCTGCAGACAGCTGCACAGTAGGCGTCGTCGTCATCTTGCAGTCTGGAGCGTGGAGCGTCTTTGTTATTTTTTGCAAATGCAATCACTTCTTCAGGCGAGCACGGCAGCTTTGTTTCGTTACGTAAATAATACACGTAACATTGACCATTAGTAGTACAGTCGATGATCTGCTGGCTGGGCTCGTAGGTATGATGCTTCATGCGTAAACTGCGTATGAAACTGGGAGTCACATTCTTCTTTAAAAGTCCATAAAAGTCCGTTAGACCAGTAGGAATAGGTTACCTTGCTCAAGCCAGGTTCGACACCCACGTAGTGGTTAGCTGGGTGAAATGCGTTCATCTTGTCGTAACGGTAGTTGGCGAACTATTTAATTATATTACTGCTAGTTTTGCCGCAGTAAAAATGTCACACAGTAGTAGGGAAATGGGGCTGCAGGCACACTGGCTCCTGGCTGTGGGCAAGTGGGCAAGGTGATGACGCAATCAACATGGCCGCCGTGATGTCACTGTCCGCCGTGATGTCACTGTCCGCCGTGATGTCACTGTCCGCCATCTTGGATTATGTCACAGTCCGCCATCTTGTTTGACGTCACAGTCCGCCATCTTGTTTGACGTCACAGTCCGCCATGTTTGCCGACGTCACGTCCACCATCTTGTTTTTGGTTTTTGGATTTTCCAAATTTGGATTTTCCGAATTTGGTTTTTTGGATTTTCCGAATTTGATTTTCAAATTTGATTTTTGAATTTCGATTTTTCGATTCTCACTTGTCTTATGTCATTTGCTACGCAGCCGCCATGTTTGTTTACGTCGTCTGCTTGGGACGTCACATTTTTTCGTCTGTCACTTCTGCTAGTTACGTCATGTTTCCATCGTTGGCAGGTAGGCGGCGTTGGTGTCGAAGTTTTTTTTCTCCGTTGTCTGCTAGGCGGCGCTAGAGTCGCCATGTTGTTTCTTCTCCGTTGTCTGCTAGGCGGCGCTAGAGTCGCCATGTTGTTTCTTCTCCCCACCACGTGGTGGCGCTGCAGTCGTAGGCAGCCATGTTTGTTCCAATGTTTACTTCTGATGTTGGAAGGTAGAGTGCACTAGTGTCGCTGAAGGTAAGGGCCAAGTTGCAAGTGTCTGTATATGGGGAATTGAACCTTATGATTTTTTAAAGTTTAAAGTTAACTAAAAAATCCTATGCCGGGTGTTGGGCGCGAACTGCCGCCCCTTGGGTTAGTAGACATGCGCTCTAGCCGACTTTTTTTTTTCATTTCTGGTTTTATTATCAAGGGTATGGTTACATAAGCCTGGTACATCAAAGGACAGTCATGAACACAAACAGGAAACATGTGGATGCGCAACTTGAAACATTTTCCACATTGTGTCATGAGTTCTTAACTATGTCTTGAAGAAAGGAGCACAAAAACACTGGTAAGGCGGCTGCAGTCATTGTGGCAAGTGACACGGATTCGTGGAATGTCACACAGTTGATAACACATCACTACGTTCTTAGTAACATGGAGCAAGGTTTTAGAAGAAAAATAAATGTCTCCCGAACCACTGTTGTAACGTACCTCTCCGAGCCATGTTCCATCTGTCTTCACGGAGGACCGTGATGAAATCGGGTGTCGAGACGGCGGGTAATGCATCAATCAAAAAGTGGATAGCATGCAGGATAATCCAGT
>PNEQ01064589.1:0-39181 GCA_003012365.1 Medauroidea extradentata | reverse complement strand
CAGCTTCCTTGCCAGGCAGCAACCCACTGTAGTTAGGCAGGTAAGGTCGGGGATAGCAGGCTTCGGCTTCCTTGCCAGGCAGCAACCCTCTGTAGTTAGGCAGGTAAGGTCGGGGATAGCAGGCTTCGGCTTCCTTGCCAGGCAGCAACCCTCTGTAGTTAGGCAGGTAAGGTCGGGGATAGCAGGCTTCGGCTTCCTTACCAGGCAGCAACCCACGGTAGGTACAGGCTGTTCACGATAAAGTGAGCACTGCATAAAGTTTTCTTTCAGTCGTTTTGCATTCATCTTTGCTATTTTTACTATGAAACTAAAACCCAGTGTAAATGTTTCACCACTCTCGAAAGTTAACATGCATTGTCCCAATAAAACATATTTTTAACTAATTACAAGTTCTACTGAGTGCTAAGTTTATAGTGAATAGCCTATATATAGGTAGTTATACAGGTAGGTCAGGGATAGCATGTTTTGGCTTCCTTAACAGGCAGCAACCCACTACGAGGTAGAAATGGGGAGTGCCAGGCTGACCCGGCCCGAAGGCCGAGTCCCTGACGACTGACTAGCTGCGCGCAGCACCCGTCACCCCTGAGGGGGGCTGAAAGTACCGTTATCAAAATGGCTGCCGGGTCACTCGAGGCTGTCTGCTTCTACAGGCGTGCCACACTCGTACAAAGTTACTCTGTTACACAAATTTCTGACTGGAATTATAAATGACGGTATTGCAGTGTAACACTATAATTAACACACAAGAACATTTAAATAATCACAAAACACATTTTAAGCAATAAAATACAAGTATAATTTATATTTATATGCGTATTTCCTGCGTTTGCAGTTTTAGTGCACTTTTACAGAGTCTATGCACGGGATTGGCACTACTGGTAGGCACTCGGCCGTATTTTGTAAACAAACACTGGTACAGGTTAACAAATGTTGCAAAGACATGCATGAAAAATACACATTGGATAATTACTTGGACGTAAGTAAATACTGTTTTATGAATAAAGCTTTGGCTTCATAACCTTACATTCTAACATATTATCCTTACGTAAAAATAAACTGCAATACGGCGATCGGCAAAGGTGTGGGCGAATACTACTGCCCTTAGGCCTAAATAGTAAAGTGTTAAAAATCGGGTGCGAGCGTTAACGTAATTTATAAGTGGACGTGATGGCATCGCGTCAATCTGTCTGGTTAAACAAATTTGTATTAGATTAAAAACTGCAGTAGAACTGCAATTTAGCAAAATGTCTTGGGGCACGAAAATATTTACAGTACTTTAAATTAGTGTATCATTAAATCAGTTTTTATATTTTTAACACCCCAAAAGGAAAAAAGTTAAATCCTTGGTCATGCTTCATCAGAATTTAAGGTAATGTAAGATACATGTCTATCAACACAAAATGGTAACACACTGCAGTTATCGATTGGTAAGGCACAGCTGTAAAAAAAAATCAGTGAAATAACTTAAAAAATTTTCAGTACAACACACATGGAGTATGCGCCTGTTGAGTAAGGGTGTGTGTGCATCATCAACAGAACATGTGAATAGTCGCAGCAGTAGCTGCTGCAGCTTGTAGTCTGCCATGCCATGCCATGCTTGTTCAACTGATTACTTACTGTTTGGTAAATATACTTTGCACTCTAGCATTTTTTAGCATCGGTGGGACAAATTTTAAAATTTATGGCAACATATTCTAAAAAAAAAATGATGGCAGTACAATTACATAATTTAGTATAGGTATACTGTGGTATTATCGCGGGATGCGACAGAAAATAAACATATTGGACACCTTTACACTCTATTGGTAATAGAATTACCATATTGGCCCAAATATAAGGCAACCAAAGAAATATAAAAAAAAATTTTTAATTAATAAGAAAATATATTTGTGTTTACTAATGTAAACCAATAATAAATGTATGTATCACAAACAGTATGTTTAGCCGTTTACTTTACTTTCCGTGACTCCTAAAGGAAAGTAACACCAAATAAAAAAAACTAATAATCCAAAGTAAAACTTTCAATTGTAAATTACTCCAAGTGTTTCTCTATACGTGTATCTAACACAGGCAGAGTTTGAAATACAGTACACCAATCTCTCACCTAACATGACTAATTTGTTCAAGAAAACATGCGTGTAAATTGAAATTATGCAATCTGGAGAATTGTATTTAATGCAAACAATAGGTGATTTTTTTTGTGTGCTCTAAATCGCAGTAACATTGATTTTGTTTTCATAATGTGTTGTCAAAACACAATGAAATAAACCAGGTAAAGGAATTTATCAGTTTGTAATTTACCTCAATTATATTAAATGTTATGGCTTGTCATGGAAAAGTTAGCATCCAGAAAAGGGTCAACTGGTCGGTGGCGCACAGCGGGCCCGAGTACATTGGCCTTCAAAGTGTGCAACTTACGGCCCTGCTACATCGGGCTGATGTCATGCAGTGTGCAGTGCAGTGCAGACGTGTTTCTGGAATGTGTTTGGTCCTCGTGACTTGTGACGTCAGTGCTGATGTACAGAGCAGTGCTGTGCAGTGCTGATTAAGTTCACCAACTTTTATTAACTTGGATTGGCAGCTGATCAGCTGTCGATCTGCTGGGCGTACGTGATTGGCTATCAGTGAATACGTTACGAAAAAGAAGCCAATGAAATATTATCCCGATGTGCATAAGTGGAAAAATGGGCTCACACTTTTTTTTTTGTTAAAGATTATAGTGGAAATTTTTTTGATGCCAAAAATACGTATTATAATTCTAGACTGTATTATGAAGAATATTTGGCATTGTTATCTGGTTTACGCATTAACTAAACAACAATATAAAATCAATTGAGCGTGAAAAAAAAACTAGAATGATAAAGAAAGCATTTTAACTGCCATCTATATTCTTAATGTGGAACTATACTCGTCTGAGAGGCAACAACATTCATTGTAGCATGCACAGGGCATTCGACCAGCAGTGCAATTGACATCAGCAACATGTAGGCAGTTAGCATCAGCCTAATGTAGCAGGGCCTTTACTGCTGCTCGCTGCGCTGTTGTCCGCCTCGACGCGTTGCAAGACGTGTCATTACTCTTTCCCCAACACTCGTTAAAAATTAAAATCCACACCTCTAGAAAACTGAATTTTTATAGCCCTTCTAAAAAGTTTTTTAATTACACACAGGAATCATTTTTATATAAAAAAACCTACTGTAGCGTATAAACACACAATTATAAATAAAAAAAATCATTCATGTAAGTTTTGCCGTAAAAATTTGAGATATTTTATGACCTAAACATTTTCCTGAATATGGCCAGACAAGTCTTTGTTTTTTGTTTTGAAAAACGTGTCCAGCTTCATTTTTTTTTTGTTGCAACAAATTTCTGTAAACTTCACAATTTCATTGCATTTCTTGAATTACCGCAGTTCTTCTTTGTTTGGATCATTTTCATGCAGGACTGAGAATGCCTCATTTGACAAAGTAAAAAAATTTGATTTGTCTTTTTTATCAAACCCTTCTCTGGGTTCCATATTTTCTTTGTGTTCTTGTGATGTAGAACACTGTTCCTCGTCATTTACTATAATTTCTTCGGCTGTTAACTCGACAGAATGCGAGTCCAACAGCTGCCGTACATCATTTTAATCAAGTTCATCAATTCCCAAATAATGCTCCATGGCTACAATATCAATGGTCACGTCTTTCTAATGATCGTCGTGAGGTTCAAATCCTTTGAAATCTTCTGTGAAGAACGGGCATATTTTCTTGAACACTCCTCGAAGACTGTAATCTCTTTACAACACACTCCCAACTTGACTCTTGTCCGCAGAAAGTCTAAAAAATTCCCTAACCGTTCATAACAGGAGCACACCTGGAGGTACCTTACATCATCATGGCACACCCTCCTTACTGTCTCCCTTCTTGTGTGCATCTGTGTGCCAGACATGTTGCGAAACTGAGTAGAAGGTCCCACTTGAGTAGCTTGTAAAATTTCCTTGCGCTTTTGCACTTTCCTCATCGAAGAAAGAACAGAACCGCAGACTTTGCTCTACTCTTAAAGAAACCAAAGGTGGTCAACCTTTCCAGACCCGTCGAAAAAAGTCTTTTCTCAAGAATCCAACTCTGGTGTTCTCCAGCTTAAGTTGCCAAACAGGGCCTTGCTCAGTACTACACCGCACTGCTTACACATGACCAACCCAGTTGGCCTCTGCTTAACAAGTGGTTGCCCCGCCTGTGTGTTTATCCACCAGCTGACACATTCCTTCCACCCTCCCCCTACAGACAGCGAAACCCACATTGTCTACAGCCAATTGACAATGTAGTCGGACGGTCAAGCTGCAAAATATTACCAACACGCCCTGTGTTTGAGAGAGAGAGAGAGAGAGAGAGAGAGAGAGAGAGCTTTCAACACTTCTAAGCAACACGGGAAAATCAGAAAAACCAGAGATTGTGAATACCCTTCTGCCCTTCAGCATACTCTTTTACTCAGGTCCTAAATAGAAACATCCCCTTATGGGCACATGCCCCAAAACCTTCCCTAACAGTCCCAGACCTCCCCCCTGTCTCAACGTATGTTTGAAAAATGAGCTATGATGGCTTACCCCAAAAGTCAAAAGAAAACAATATGAATGTAAATATTTACAGTCCTACTATTGCACTAGACATTTTTACACTTCTCTTACTCGATGCAGTCATCATCTTCAAAGCTGCTTCCACCCTCTGAAGTACCACTTGTCTCTTCACTGACATCCTGCCACAGATTGTCATCCTCTGTACCATTCAGAGCACTGGAAATACAGCATTTTTAAATCATTTTACAATGCTTCCAGGAGTAATGCTATGCCATGCTGCTGAAATCTAAGGACAAAGTTGTGTGACCAATGGCTTTTTTTTATCTTCCTCAATGGTTGTCGCAGGGAAACCACTCATTATACAAAGCTCTCATTTTGTCTTTGAAGGGCTTGTTCACTGCCACATCCAATATCTGCAGTTGGGATATCATCCCACCTAGTATTATCACCAAGTCTGTCTTCTGCAAGGAATCCTTCACCTCTGGAGAAACATGGCCATGAAATGAGCCCGAAACAAGCATGCCTCTCTGGCCCAGTAGTGCTCCTGGTCTCTTGCACCACACACACTTAATTCAGTTTTGGACCAAGGCAGAGTCCATCCATCCCTTCTCTTGAACTCTTAGGATGATGTTTGGTGGCTTTTGCTTTGGCATCGTCTTCCTTTTCAAAATGATGTAAGGAGGTAGTTGTCTTCCATCTGTTAACAAATTTAGCGTAACTGTAGACTATGTTCCCACAGACTTTGACCCCACATTGTCTACTGTTCTTGACCCTGGTTTGTCAAAATGTACTGCTGTTTGGTCAGCATTTCTCACTTGAGATAGGAGATCGCTATGTTTCTTCTGCATTTTAATAACATACCTTTGGAAGGACATAAGTTTTTCATCAAAATTACCTGGTAATTTTGTCAAACTGATGTTGTGCACCGCAGTGTCAGCCCAAAACTTCTAACTTTTCTCCTGCACTAACCAATACTGGCCTTGAACTCTGTCCTCAGAACATTCAATTCTGCAGCCACTTCAATAGCTTTCATCACTATTATTTCCCGAGTGGTTTTCCTTCATAATGTTTTGCTTTGACGAACAAAGATGCGCTCATCAACTCCAGAAAATTGTCCTTTTTTTACCTTTCACATTGAATGAACACTTCGCAGTCGGTCATAATCCTTAAGCCACCGTCGGACATTTGTTTCCTGTGATGCTGTTCTTTCGTGCAGCAGCACAATTGTTTGTCTACACAGCCTTATTGACGACCAACACTCTAAAGTTTGCGTTGTGTTGCGTTTAGCAACACAATGAAGGTGAATAGGATATTCCCGAGATCATAATGACTCGACTCTACTTAAATGAAAATCCACAAATAATTTAACAAAAGCATTCATATATTACAAGCACAAAATAAGTTACACAATTGAACATTATATGGCACAATAATCAAGTAACACTGTCTTAAGCCGCAAAAAAAGTGATTGACAGAGGCACGGTCAAATAGAGACGGAAATAGGGTAACTCACTCGGCATGCCGCTGACCGTAGAAACCGGAATGCGAATTAAAGTTAAAATAATATTAAACTTTACTCGAGATAACATTGCGAGTAATCACGATGCAGAAGACATTAAGGCCGCGTCTGAAATAGTCAAAGGGAAAAACAGCAAACTCTTACCGTAATAAGACACGTCGATCGACGGCACGACGAGTGAGTCCCATCTGCGAGAAGGTAGGTCAGACACAGAGCGCAGCCAGGAGAAGAGGGACAGGACCAGTGATGTTAGATCGTCAGTTCTCTGTAATGGTATAGAGCATTCAAAATTATGATACACTGTCTCAAAACATGGTACATTTATAACAAATGTAAAAAAATATCATTTTGTTTATCAATTTTTCATTGCACAACAGTTTTTTTTTTTATTTTTACATTACTGGTAGTAAATACTTACAAATGGAAATAGATCACAGTTTGAAAATCACAAAATTCTGTATTCGCATCTTTCAGGAAGCTAGAGTGCTGGGTGAGGCGAGACGTGTGTGCTATGTCGCCCTTATTACTTATGCATTCACGGTGTGGTGGCTACAATAGAAGCAATGTTATCCGCCAGTTGTATGTTTTAGCCATGGAGGTGTTTTAAGCTTGGTTTGACAGAGGTAAAAAAAGGGGGGGGGGGACTAGTGGGTTCTGATTTTTTTACATGAGTCGACTGAGCATCAAGAGGATGTAGTTCAGTGGTAGAGAGTTCGCTTTGCATGTGAAAGGCCTTATTACTCTGTCCCAGTTTTGTGCCCTATCTAATTTTAAACTGCTTTTCAGTAACACAAATATTTATAGGGGTACAAATTATATATTGTACCTAACCCCCAATATTTTTGGGGGGGGGTTACAATCTACCCCTGTACCCTTCCCCCCATTCCCGCACCACTGCATACTCGCACCAGCTCTCAAGCCGTCACTGCGAAGGCTACTGAGGAGTGTGCAGCATAGCTTCAGCTGATACAAACTTCTTAGAAAACTGCATTACCTGCATGAGTGATGTCTGTGCTTAAAATAGCATTCAAAGAACCCATTTATGGTACATCAGTAATTTTTAAGCTTATTTTCTTATGGCTGAAAACAATGAAGAAGGGTAATTTTTATTGTCCTTTTTAGGTATGAAAATCTTGAAGCACAGTATTAAAAATTTAATAGCTACCTGGAGAGAGAAGATGAAAACAAAATCATAGATAAGAAAAAGTACAGAGGAAACGAACTTGAAATATGAAGGCAGAAACTGCATTGTACAAATAAAATAATGAAGGAAAAAGAATTTCTCAGGTAGAGGTGACAAATAGAACTGTTGTGTTGCATACAAAGGCACCATCAAAGTAAAACAAGTAAAAGAATGAGAAAATTAATGAAAAATAAACAGATAAAAATAAATAATGTAATATTAAAAATTAATAAATAAAACTAAATGAAAAAAATAAATTAAAAAAGGAAATACAAATAAAAGTTGAATTACTACATTAGAAAATAAATAAATACCAAATGTAAGCATGAAACAAATAGTTACTTAAGATAATAACACAAAAATAAAAAAAAAATGAGAAAATATTTATTTTATATAAAGAGATATGTACCTGATTAAAGTAGACACTGGAGTTACACAGGTTTTGGCACATTAAGTAAGGGAAAGAAAGGACAATTTTGAGAGAAAATAGGAACATTTCTTTAAGTATGTTGGTTGTCTTTGAGGATCAAAATGCTTTTAAAGGTTAAAACATACTCTTTGGGGTGCGGCTCAACAAAAGTTTTGGTTGAGTCCTGCAATGATTGTTGCAACACATTCAACGAATAAAAAAAAAAAATGGTTAAAAAAAGTAACTGAAAAAGAATGGAGACGCCGGGTATCGAACCCGGGGCCTTTCACATGCAAAGCGAGCGCTCTACCATTGAGCTACATCCCCTTACCTTAATGCTGAGACGACTCATGTGAAAAATCAACTTTCGCTAGTCCCCCCCCCCTGTTTTTTTTTACCTCCGCCAAACCAAGCTAAAACACCTCCATGTCTAAAACATACAACAGACGCATAACATTGCTTCTATTGTAGCCACCACCGTGAACGCATAATAAATATTTACTAAAATACGAATTTCAAAGACAGCATATACTATAACATTTTATTACTGAACGACATGGCGTTAGAAGTAGTCTACAGGTCTAGTCATTAGTACATCTGACAACTCTTCAGAGGTAGACCTCTTAAGGTGGCCGCCTCGGTGGATGTAAGAAGCACGTTCGAGGCCTGGAAGTGCACAAGTGATAGGGGCGACGTAGCACGCGCATCACAAGTAACTAAACTGACGTGCAGTGTTCTCGCCGATTGCTCACCTCTATGAGACATTCAGTGATGACTGTCATTTTATGACATAATATTTAAAATAAATCTGTATTCTACATGCCCGTATATTTTTTAACATTCTGAATTACATTTTTCATACGAAAAAAAAAAAAAAAAAAAAAAAAAAGAACCCGCAAAAATACTAATTTTCGCCACTTCCGGACGCCAATAAATTGCATTTTGAAGAATAGTAGTGATGGCTTGAAATGGATATATTCTACTCGCGTGGTAACGTTATTTGAATGCTATTGCTCAGCATAGATCACTCATGCTCGATGAGCAGTTCTGGAATAACCCCATCTGTCGGAACTCCGCCCACCGCTCAGCTGTCTGTGCAGGTGGCAACATTAATGACTGCTTCACTTTTCGAAATAACCATTGGTGCTAACGGCACAGTGTCGCTATAATGGTTCTTATAATGCTGTATTGTACGCATAATATGTATACACGAAATTCCAATAAAAGACAAGAACACAAACCACTGTGCGGCTATCTCAACGTAGGCCTATTTCATAAAAGCGTGTAATGACTGATATATTCAGCGGAGCATCGCCCGAATCAAAAAGAGAAGTATAAAAATAATGATATAGTGAAAAGCTACCAACTTACTGTTCCACTAAAAGATATGTTACATTATTATTATTTTTTTTTTCACAAAGAGTAAAGAGAACTGATCACTAAATCTCTTAAGCACCACCAGAAGAAAGTTATGCACATTAACACTGCTACTGCATAGTTTTGGTAATAATTATCTTTAATTATTGTGAAACAGAAATTTGACTAGTTTGCATGTAAAAAAATTGCTATTTATGTTTAATGCCAAAATAGGCTAAATTTGAAACCAATAAACAAGTTATCTTATGTTAATTACAACTCTATGAACACTTATAGGTTTAATAAGGTGGTTTTGTTAGTTTGGGAGCGGTTTTGAAAGATTTGAAGTGGCAGACGCATACTGCATTTCATAGCATACATGGGTGAATTAGTCCCTTTTATTTCAAGTTCTTTGATTCAAGGTGGCGACAGACGTTCCAAGGGCGTTGAAGTGTTCAAAACTGTTTTCTGTATGTTCAGTACATTATTTTTTTATCAAGAAAGAGCTTCTTAATAAATTAAAACAAACCCATTATCGCCTAACAAACGCCAATTAGAAATGTGGTAGAACTCATCTCTAAAACGTCCATGGAACAACACGAACGAAGAATTTCTTGCGGGCTTCGAACTCCCTTATATAACTCGGGAAGTCCGGAATTACTGGAGGATGAGCGTATAACGATGTAAAGAAAATTTGAAGAACTGTGGTTACATTAGTACTGACGCACGTTGTGAATGTGGCGAACTACGAGAGCTACACCACCTGCCAACCTGCAGAAATCTGGACGAACAGTAAGACGACTTGCTTACAGGAAATAACAAGGCTATTCAGGTTGTTACTTTCTGGAATAAATTTGGAATAGGAGCACCTGGTGGACACTACTTTCATTACCACACGACATGTTATTGTATTATTTTAATAAACTGACTCGGTCACGTTAACTAAGTTTTTTCCCTTTCAGATAGACCATCTAAGGACACCGTGCCAGTTTCAATTCTTTATTGTTTGTTTTAATATTTCACATTATAATTGTACTAAATAAATTCATTGTACATATTGAATGATGTCTTGGACTAAAGTAAGTACTTAAGTAAAGTACTTACTGTTGTGAGACAAATGTGAATAATAAGGAACACATTAAATATTTATTGGAGTAATTATGGTAATCAATTATGCACTGTGATGAAAATTTTAAAAATAGCACACCTTTTACAAAGTTTATTTGCATCTTACGATGAATAGTAATGATAGTATAATACACGGCAAATACGTTCAATGGAAATGTTTTTAGGAGATTGCTCGTAGTTGATAAAACTGAAATCAAAATTACACAATGATTTACGAAAAACTTGAACATTGTGATTATATTAATTTATAAAATTGTGCATAACAGAATATGTAATGTAAAAATGTTCATAACGCTGGTTAAAATGTTTCTTTCCCCTTAGTTGATTTAGCAATTATACCGCCTTCCATTCTCGTGAAGTCACGGAACTATGAAAAAACCGTTAAAACTCAGGCATTATTTTTATAATGCACTAGAACAGTCTTGAGCGAGGTTGGAACTGGAGACGCGCAGTGGCGGACGTGACGTCAGCAGGAAGTTGGCGGGGGCGACGCGTGTGGAAATGGCGTCAGACTCAGCTTCGCGGGTGTTTACTGCGGTCGCCTCGACGCTCGCTCACGTCGCAGCAGCCGTTCCGTTCGGAATCGCGGATTTGTCGTTGATGAACGGCGACACCGCCTTTGTCCTCCCCTCCCCTCTCCTCCCACTTCCTTCACCTCCCGAGCTCGTATAATACTTCTCACTGTTTCTACCTCATTTCCCAGGAGACCCATTCTGTCTGCGCCTCTTTGTTCAATTTCAATTTTTGACCGCCCGAGCGCTACCTGCTTGCCTACAGCCAGAACTAGAGCTCATAAATTTTCCGAGGGATTCACGAGTTGATAGAAATATGGCGGCGGAGAGGTCTTTTTATTTCTCGTCCCCCCCAACTCCTCCCCTACCCCTTCGCCCACCCCCAAGAGATCTCGCTTCTCTGCTCGCGTATTTATGGGAAAACAGACAGAGAGCTGGGAGCTGTTATTCTCGTCCCTCTTTCGCCTGCCCGTGCTCAAAGCCGTATTTGCGCCTTTGTTTAACAGCGCAGTATTTGGCAATACGTTTTCTTGCAGTTCTCTCTGGGTGTAATTCACGTGTCGCGGGGCACAAGGTGTGCAGTTTTAATTTCCGAGAAGCCATCACCCGCGCTCTTGTCTCCTCATTTAGCATATCCACTGCAACAGGATGACGCAAGAGCCAGGGGTAGTATACATTCACTGCTGTAATTTACGTGCACTTACAACTAGCATTTTCACGACTGCTATTATATTTTCCAAAGTTGCACTGACACCTTTCGTCTCACTTGTTCTAAGTAAAAGTCTACAGTTATATATTAGATACTAACGGTTTTTTTCTCTCTGCTATTTGCTTAAATATTATGAACTTATATTATCTCCAGGAAAATGTGAGAGAACAAAGAATGCCCTCACAGCACTGAAAACAATTTTGGATATTAATATTTACAGTACGATAGATCAACAAATGACAACGCAGTAATGTGTTTGAAAGAGTCTCGCAACAGGGTTAAATGATTTTGAGATTTCGATTGAACGACTGGAATACTCAAACGTCGATAAAATCTGAACTAATCATAATTCGATAAGATATTTTAACGAGTAGACATTTTACTGGCGGACGTTTTTTTATACAGTTCTAGGCAGTAGAACACTTACCTTTCGACTAAAATAATTTAAAACTCTTTTTAGAAAAATAAGGGTTTAAAACTACAAGTTCTACAACAAAGCAAACTTGTATTTTTATAGTTTTTAATATGATTACATCCACGTCTCTACAATAACCTAATTTAAAATAATAAAATGCTCGAGTTTTGAGCTGAAAATAATTTTCCTATCAGAAAACCTATAACGCAGAGGTTTATGAATGTTAAAATAATGTGTTAATTAAATCACAAGTAGTTTACAAGACCACGTTTCAAAATAAAATCTGTTCTCATCTTGCGCTTAAAGTTTTTTCCTCAGGTCGTAATTTGCTATACTGGTTGTGTAACGAACACTGTTTTACAGAATTAATCATGTTCACATTTGATCGTTGTTAAAACAACACTGCCTTACTCTGCCTCAAGGATCGTGCACCGATTTGCAAACGTGAGGAAAATGTTCATTATTTTATTTATTTATTTTTAAAATTATAGTGGGTGAAACTAACATCACAGCGACTTGGACAATTTGTATTTGGTATTTTGAATACTACAGAGTTGACGATAGGTAAAACAAAAATTATAAGAATACGTAATTGAGCTTGTTTATTAAATTGCCCCGCAACCGTTTTGTTTAAAACATAATTATAGTTTAAAACACGTCTTCTCTTTCTTAGAAACATTTTCAAATAATTTAAACTTCTCGAAAATATCAGCTTGGTCATTCCAGTACAGCATCGTAATCTTCCTCCTCAACAATATCATCAACAAAATCCTATATTTTGTATTATGTGGTTCTAAAAATACCGCCATGATTGATGTACATCATAGAAAATATATCGAAGAAGGTCTGAAGGAAAAAAAAACTTTCTTTAAATTTTATTATTTATTTATTTATTTTTCAAATTTTACTTTAGTCCAGCCTTACATATTTCTCACGTGAACGTGCAGTCGGCTGTAACTTACATGCCTACTTTAAGCTACCAGGAACTAAGGTGTTTTTACTTAGTTGAAATAGCTAAAAACAGTAAACGTTTCTCAGTATACGGAATACAAATTTTGTCACATATGGTATTTAAAAAATCGTCAAGTTCTACGCATACGCTCGGAAAATACATTTTCTGTAGTGCTGATTGTATTTTAAGTCAATGCGTGCGTTGACACCGACATGTGAACGTCGTAGTTTCTGTGATATTTTAAAGAGCTGAGACAGGTAAGCTTGGCAGAAGTGCGGTGTTTGATAATGTGGGTATAGAGTAAATGTATGTTCAGGACCACTTGTTTTAAATAACCCGTTTGCAGTAATGATTGCACAGAAGGAACCAGGAAAATGAAAAACACCTTAATTTGCGCATATCTATATATATATATATATATATATATATATATATATATATATATATATGTGTGTGTGTGTGTGTGTGTGTGTATGCGTATGTATATGTGTATTTAAATATAAGATTTTCGCAACATATTATTTTTGACATACCTTATAGGGAGATACCATAAGTTATCCACATTTGAGAAGTATTCACTTTACAGTTTATAGCCTACAGTAGGCCTACTTTGCCTTCTCATGGTTCCACATCTGCTTCACTGGGAGAAATTATACTGGCATAATTTCTTAAATATGTAGACAGATATTCTCACAAGTACTTACAGAATCAGTACTTGCAGGTGGGAGAACACAAAACACAGATGGACAACATATGTTTCGTACGGTTGCATCGTCGCGTCATTTCGCTGGCCAAGCCAGCTTCCGCTTGGGTAGCGAATGATTACATACAATGATGATATAAGTTTTTGCTTTAATAAAGTCAAACTTTTTGGGTCCCTTCTGGGTTTTTCTGTAGCCATGAACTTGGTTTCTCAGAAAAGTGTGAAATATTGAAATATTACTATTTTGCACATAAAATTTCAATGATTATTGCAGTTAATTTGTCAACGTGTATGACCATAGACAACTCGGAAAGTCGTCTTCTGTAACTCAATAGACTGAGAATGAATCCTGAAAGTGTTTTAAACGTCCTTGCTAAAAGTAAGTCGTTAAGTGGGTCGTCGAACAACGTAATATGTAAGAACCACTGTAATTTCACATGATACAGTTTAATCGTACGGATGGGGTGTAATTTCACTAATAATACGATGGTTGAGTCAACTTCCAGAACAGTAGGACGTGGAGAAACAAATGTGTGACATACTGGCTACGAGAGTGGAATTTGTGGCCAAAATATATGTCGGTAGCTTAGAGCCTACGGTTTCACTTACAGCAGTCTGCTTGCTTGTTCTAATTATGACGTTAACTGATATTCTGAGTGAAACTGAGAACTTTTTCTGCCATAATCGGTTCCAGTTATGCCATCTTGCTTTAGAAGACATCCATTTTAAGTTTCATTTCAAGAAGTTAGAAATTTTCACATGACACAGCAAACTAGATTCTTCAGCTTTATCCATACCTTGAATCTCCATTAACTTCGTTAATTCTTTACTTGTAACCGGCGTGTGAAAATTATTAATTTTTCTTCTTAGGTAATCTACAGAAATGATCAGAACAACATTAGTCAAGACATGCCAACTAAAGAAACTGTAAGTTACTTGGTCACACCCATGTTCAGAGACACTGGAAAAAAGAAATAAAACTGTAGCGTGCGGCTCGTTATACGATTAGACGTAAGATTCTTGGCCGCACGGTTTATCTGCTTACAGATGAACTTCAAACGTTTGAGTAGTATCCCACAGAATAAGCATTGATACAGTCCAAGTGGGGATACGCCAGAAAGGAAACATGAATACCTTAAGTAACCCTAGTTAAAAGTCAATTTTCCCCTCCCCCGATAAATCACCTTCCCGGCCCATGTCTTGTTAATTAATAAAGTGTACAACATAAACATGCAATACAGATTGTTGCAACATTCTGTTGATGGAAGGAACTGTACCCAGCATGCAATATTTTTAAGCATTTTGAGCAGTTTCAGCATCGCTTCATTTACTACATTTCTGCATAATTTTGTGGTAGCATCATTCATCAGATTAACATGAACAAAAATCTCCCCTATTTTTAGCAGTTCATTAGATAATGTGTGTCAAACGCTGGTTAACTTATAACACCATATTACAAAAAAAATGCTGTAACGAAGTTAGTAATTCGGGCTTTTAAATTAACACTTTGCGTGATTTGTATTGTTCAAGTGGTAAAATACTGAATATAACTTTTTAAAGATTTAATTTAAGAGGAAAATGCACTAATGTTTTCTAATAACATTTTTGAAATTGAAAGTAGCAGAGTAACGTGTTATGGATTTTAATAAATCTTTTGATTTGGGCTGTATAGCACGTTAATGTAAAATACATAGCCAACTGAAATATGCCTTTAGGAAATTTTATGAGTGTAAGAGAGCAGAGTTTTTAATAAATTTGATGTCATACTGCTGGAAATTTTTAAAACGCTTAAAAATTAAATAGTGAAAACACAAACGCTGAACCCATGACTGCTAGATAAATGTTGACAGTGATAGGTTTAGGACAAAGGAGGGACGAATAGGGTACGGTAGTAACACTCGCACGTTATTTCAAATATTGTTTGTCTAAAAACTCTTATGCATGGTTGCTACATTAGTTCGAATCTTTTCATATTATATGTGGGTATTTAATACCTATTCTGAAATAACATTTTTGAGCTTGCGTAATTTATGAAAAACTACGACTATGAGGCAAGTCAGTGTCAACTATATAGTTGGTACTTCACCAAATTATGCAGCTTTAAAATGCTCTGCGCGAAAATGAAGTCTGTTACAAAAAAAAAAACAGAAAGCACAACTAGCTAGGCTATTTATTCGCCTGTGTGATATAACAATAAACCAGTTACACGGACAGATTTAAATTCCAAATTTTTTTGTTGCCGCAGCCAGAAGCGGCTGTCGCACAGGTGAAAAACAACCCTCCGACCGCACGTCATTTACGCGAAAACGTTATCGAGTTGTTCCGGTTTGTGTTTATGATTGCGCGCGCATGTGTGGCCCGGTGGAAACACATATATAGATGGTCTATATAAATTTTTCCTCCCCTGCCGCGCGTATGGGGTTGGCGGTGACTAGGGCAGGGGGAGAGGGGGGGGTTAGTTTTCGAAAGGCACCAATCACAGCCGGCGTTGTGGTTGGCTGCCGGTGTGAGTATTGAATGGCGTGTGCTCCCCCTCTCCCCCCTGGTTCAAACCCGGTCGATCCAACCCCCTCCCTCACAAGCCGGTGGTTTCGTGCGACCCTCCCCCCTTGCAGAGGGTTCCCTCGGGGACCATCCCGACAGAGCGGGTAATGCGTTTCTCCCCCGTTCGGCGCTGGTGACATTTAGCGAGTTTACAGTCGGCGATATTTCCCCTTCCACCCCTCCCCTAACCTCCCTTCATCGCGAAACCACGCGGATGCGGTTGAGCGGGGCGAAGGAACGAAGGAGGGGTTTAGGAGGACCAATTTCACGATCCATTTGGCCACAGGTCGGAGCGGCCGCACGGCCAGTATACCACCTTTATTTGACGGTTAGTGGGCGCCGGCGAATAGGGAGTTACGACTGACTCTCGCCATCACTTCTCGGCGCTGCAGAGACAGGCGTATTTAACTCCCAGGCCTGTGGTGTCGTCTTCCTCCTTGCCGTATCCGTTAAGCCGTCAGCCACCGCGGAGAATGCTATGTACCTGTAAACCTCGCTGTCTCTGCTGTCCGCTCATATATGCTCAGTGACCCCGAGGATATTACACTAAAAGACCAATTAGTTGCAGCTATTTCGTTTTCATCTGGGATCTTATTTTTAATTCTAATTTACGTATACCGTAAGTGGAGGTAACTTTGGACACATGGAGTGACTTTAGGATACTTTTACACAATTTGTTTTCTCTGTGTCAACTTTGAGTAAATAATTATATATTTTAACGTGGGAATTCTATATTTGGAATGTATCGCAAGCAAATTTCTTTACTCTGAGCTTACAATTTAAGAAAACATTTTTAAAGTGTCCTCAAGTAACCACGCGTATCCAAAGTCACCCAGATTACGGTATATATTAGGTAAAAAAATAAGATTATCTGTTGGTTAGTAATTGTTTAAAGCAGTATGGCAGCTATTTGTAAATAGTGTGTTTATGCGCAAGTTTTTTAAGCCAAGCAGTCTTCTTGCAGCTAACGAATAGGCCTACACGTGAAAATTTTAAAAGTACCCTCATCCACAGTTACAACACTTCTACAAAAATAAAAATTTTCTGTTTCTTTTTTGAAGGTTCCCGTATCTGGTTATTACTTTATTCCTAGGATTTCACGGTTGAGGCAAAACGGTCATGATTCAATTCGCAAGTTATTTTTACTTACCTACTTACATTTCCTAAATTTGGCAAGAAAACACTCTACGTGTAATAGTTAATATAAATTCACGTACTCAGTTTCTTTCAAAGAGAATTGTTTAAAAAAGTTTACCAATAGTGGATAAATAAAATTCTTCTTCCCCATCCCGTATTTTATTCATACAAACGTTTTCTATGAAGAGGTCGTTATACAGTATTCAACTACAAGGTTTATTATTTTTATTCTGAATGACTGTCTAATCCAACATTAAAATGTCTACCTCAATAACTATAACAATTCAGTATAACTTCTTCTCTGGCTTATTTTAAAATATTACACGTGAAGATGTACATACGTGAGATACATAAATATCAGACGTGATTTTAGAGCCATTATTATCGGAGTAACAGCGGATACTTCGTGAACTGTGGTCGCCCTATGAGCAGAACATTAGGACGCCTGCTGGTAGGCAACACAACCACGCAACAGTTCAGCGGGTTTAGCTACTTCTCAGGCGCTGTACACCGCTAGACGTATTTTCGACGTTGAATTGGTAAAATAAATTGATCACCAGTGTTCAGAACGAAATGTTCATCACGCGAAACGGCTTTTTCTGCGAATGAAGCATTCGCTGCTTTAAAATGGACATCACTGAACGTCCGGATATACTTAACGTGGTTAATCTGTTCAGGCATACTCAATGTAGTACTTTGGGTGTTTTAATACGAAAAACGATATTATACCGACAATGCCCAAACTTTGGGTTCTTAAAACTCAACACTACATCAGTAAGTAACTGCCTATTGTTTATGTAGATCATGTCTCTCAACTTAAAACACATATTAGTAATCAGCTTACGTATTATTGTGTACTTATTATGACTTCGAATATCGCAGAGAAACGTTTTAAATGATTATAAAATATTATGAAGAAATTTAAAAAAACATCTTTCAACCAATGTTCTACAGTAAGTAGCAACAAAGAATCCACGTCGGTTTTTCCGGTTCTCTGTTTGTACAGCAGAGTTGCTGTACTGAATTTTCATCCGTCTTACATGGCATTTTATAGGTAAAGTAAATATACGCCTTTTTACAAGTAAAGTATGTAATGCTTGCCAGTTTCAATTCAAAACGACCATCAAACACACATAATATCAATATCCGGTTACCAATTTCTGTTAACGAACTCCCGACCACCTTAACGAATACCGGCGAATGATTTGGTAACCGAGCGTTCACAACAAACTGGTGGACACGAGTGCGCATACGCCTCGTTGTTACCAATTCAACAAGAAAATACGGCTACTGCCTCCACTTTTAGTCGTGAATACAGTATTTTATGTC
Source organism: Medauroidea extradentata (assembly GCA_003012365.1). Classification (NCBI taxonomy): domain Eukaryota; kingdom Metazoa; phylum Arthropoda; class Insecta; order Phasmatodea; family Phasmatidae; genus Medauroidea; species Medauroidea extradentata. The sequence continues at coordinate 20,730 of PNEQ01064589.1, read as the reverse complement.
GGTATGAGACGGCAAAACCATTTGGGCAACTCTCCCCCTTTTATCAGACGAGAGAGTCAAACCTTCTTATTAGCATAACCAAAGCGATCATCAAATTATGTTTTTTCTGGCAAACATTTGCTTTCGGCATTTGCCTGCCTGTGTTTTAGTAGGAGAGTTGTGCTACTAACATTGGGCGTATTTTGCGATTCCTCATATGGAAGTATTTTTAATGCACCGACTGAGTTGGAAGACTGGTGATACACTCGCTTCGTGTTCAGGAGAACCCGCGTTCGATTTCCGGTACGGTCATTCTGATTTCGATTTTCCAGGGTTCTCGGAAACCACTTCAGATGAATGCTGGAACGATTACTTAATATAGGCCCTGGTCGATTCCAAGCCCTCTGTCCTCCACATACCTCAACTAAGACCGTGAAGCTAGAGATGTAGTGTAAATAACGTAATGCACACCGAATATCTTGAATTCTTAGCGTTCCACAGGACAAAAATCATAATTATATAAAAGTATGAAACAATGATAGTTTTGTAGCCGTTACTTGGAAGTACATTATCATCTTACAAAAAAATTATATCGGCCAGTTTTCCCATAATGGCATTTCAAATTCAAAATTTACATACACCTTCCAAAAATCGATCAACATAATGAAATTAAATATTTCACAGTAAAAGTAGATGTCACGGGCTAGGACATTACGTATATAGAAACCCAATACAAATTATTTTGTATTAAAAATATTAAAAAAAAAAAAAAAAAAAGAATGTAAAAATTTTCAAATATGTTTTAAAAATACAAAACATTGCTTGCATGAGTTTTTCTATACCTAAAGTCCTAGCCTGTGACATTTACTTTTATTGTAAATTATTTCGTTTCGTTATGTTGATTGGTTTTTGGAAGGCGTATGAACTAAAAACATGCAAATTTTGACTTTGAAATGCCATTATGGGAAAATTTCCGAGCTAAAATTTTTTTTAAAGAAGATAATTTACTCCCAAGTACCGTCTACAAAACTAACACTGTTTCATACTAATATATAATTATGATTTTACTCTCTAGCGTGCGTGAGTTATGTCTGAACAGTATTCAAAGAACATTACACACTTGTTTAACCGTTTCAGGACTTTTATTTATGTCTAAAGTTTGGTTTTACGCTGCTGAAAACGACGAAAATGGATGTTTATGGTCCTCTTCACGTATGATTGTCTTGGCACATAATATTTTATAAGGCATAGGCGTTTATAATACACATTTATCTTCAATATTACGTTATAAAATGATAGGGTCACCATAGAGTGTCTTAGAGGCAAGTTGTCGGCGAAAATACTGCACATCAGTCCACTGACTTGGGCCTAGAGACTAGGGTGAGGTGTGATCCGCGTACTGTCTCGTCCTTACTGCTTCTGCACTATAAGGCCTCGCTCTTTAGTTTTTCAGTGATTTCGAAAATATATTTTTTTTAACGCGAATGAATACACATATCAAAATTTCGTTCTGGCAGTTTTAACACTTATATATTATCGTTTGTATCTCAATTTTTCTGTTGCAATACACCAAACGGATTTTAAGCTTTTTGCTCCTGAAATATCTCATATTTTGTTGTCAAAATAAGCCAAAACGAAGCAAAATATTTTTTTTTCTAGCAAACGGTACATTGTTTTTAAAACTCGCTCTGACAAAATTGTGTATCGTATGACTGTTCACAGTCTCACATTTTTTCAAAACATTTGGTGAAAAAATATTTGTTACTTATGCAATTGTTTGAAGTAAATGAAATATCATGGCCATAAGCCTCAAACACATGAAATACGTTCATCCAGGCGACCACCTTAAAACTGACATTTTGGTCTGCGCTTAAAATTACCTGCTCTTGAAAAGCGTTGCAGCTAGATCAGATTACTGATTTCATTGAAGTAAACAAAGCAAACAATGAATTGTGTGGTAGCCGTTGGGGTGAACACGAGAAACTCTGCCGAGAGAAGTGTGACCCTAAACGCGATCAAATAAATCGATGTCGAAAGATGAGGTGTAACAATGCACAAAACTGCTGATGATTCACGTATTTTATAATTCCGTCCTAGAACTATAACTAAAAGTATTCAACGTAACTTATTTTAAGTTACGCATACTAACATTTAATTAAATTTTACTTACAAGTACTGTTTACAGATACCCAGATATTCTCATTGTCAGCCACGTTGAATCTGTTAGAACCGAGAGCGACGTGATGTCATTTAACTTTGGAGAGTATGCAGACCTGATGAAACTGTAACGACAACTCGTCAGCTAAGTCATCGCAATGCCATAGGTTGTAATTAGGATCTTGCCATTTTATGAAAACTTAACTCTCAATTAATTTATTGAACATCGCTATCTCACTATTCAATGTATTTAATGCCTAAGCATTGTTGCTCAGATGCGCTCACTTTTTTCGTCAACATTAATTATGATCATGTCAGTTCTGAACCATCGCTTGATGTGGATAGGCCATTAATTTTTTGTAGTTTATGTATTCCTTCATTAACTTAGTTTTTAGGAATGAATTTTCTAAATGTGAAGCCTGTCAGGGCACAGAGGAAAGTCATAGCGCTTTTCATTGCGAATCAGATACGTTTATCGGCTTTTCAGTGACGTTCGATGGGTTGTAGCCAGCTAGGGGTGCAGTTGCTGAGAACAGTAAAGGTTTGTGTGCTAGTTTACACTACAGCCTGGTGTCTCTTAATAATGTGAGATTCATGAGGAGAGATAGGCAAAATTCTCGTTATTAATTGGTGGCATGATATACTACATTGCTCTGTAAATACAAGAGGAAAATCTGTTATTCCATTGGTAATGAGTCTTAATGTGATGTAAGTTACGTGTCTCACCGTACGACAGGAGGTTCGTCATTCTACTGTGAAACTTATAATTATTGGTAGAGATAATGGTATAGGCCTATTGCGAAAATGTTTTGTGCCAACATACCCTGGAAAACGCTGTAGATTTTTCCAATATAAATGATTCAGTGATATACTTATGACTATAGGGACGGGAATTAGGGTGAAAAAATTTTTGGCCCACTTTGTTTCAGTGCCTTACGTGCACACCTGCAGTTCAACTTCATGGCTATTGACAGAGTGTTTGTGCGCAGAGTCGTTGTTCATTTGACTGTTCCAACCAGTACACGGATAACTGCCACACATCACGTTTGTGACTTGCGGGTTTAACCTCCAGACGTTGTATGTTACGGCATCCAATCACTGACCACAAAGCAGAGATGTAGGTGCGCACGTAAGGCACTGAAACAAAGTGCTGCAAAAATATTTTCGCGAAATTTCCTATATCTACTTATGACCCAACGTATAGATGTCTGCAGGCCAATAACATGCATCGGATATTACATATCGGGATCCTTACTGGCTCAGTCAAATAAGGTAACAGCTTCAAGTACAAGTTAATGCCAGTAATCTTCTGGTATGCCGAATGTGTGTTGAAATCCAGCAAGCAGTCAAGTTTTCCCGCGATAAACCGTTATATCTAATTATTTGATATAATCATTGTCCGCGGCAGGCCCCAAATACTTAGGCCAACGGCAAGACGTCGAACGTTTTGGAGACTATTCTGCTGGCAGAAAATAACGCGAAATTTGCGCGTTCATATTTATAAGGTTTATTAGTTAGTAGATCTTTTATATTCATTCATTAGTCTACAGCGCGTTCATAAGGATCGTTACAGAAATGAAAATCAGCAGAAATACTTTGGATGCTTTTGCTGTTACAGTGTTACATTTTACACTGCTGTGAAGGTGAGCAGATTGAACCGAAGTGTTAACAACTTTATGCTGCACATGAAAACATGACGGACAGAAGTATAGAACACGCTGTTTCGCAGCATATTGCCCTCCAGGCCTATATACACTAGGTACCCGTAGTTAATTCATTGGGCACAGCTCCCATCGGAGGGAGTCCGCCTTTTTAGAACTGGATGTGTAATATTGGGTTCGCCGCATCTTGGGCGAGTCACGTCGTTGCCTACGCTGTTATCACAAGCCCGAACACGTGCTTCGAGAATGTTCTCCTAACGGCACAGTTCCAAGAATAGCGTCTAGAGTATGCTTCTCTATACTTCGTAGCATAATAACGTACCGTAAATCGGGGTTACTTTGACAATTTAACATATTAGTTTTTTTGGGTTTTCTGGTAAATAAGCAGATAATCTGAGCCGAGTATTTTAAATAATTCCTTTCATCCTTATAGCTAATGCGTGAAACTTTCGTCATTAAATACCATAAGAACCAAAATTTTGAGTTGTCAAAGTTACCCCGCTAGGTCAAAGTAACGCCGGTTTACGGTACGTTATTATGCTACGAATTATGAAACGAGGGACACGTGGGCGTGCCAACTTGTTCATGAAACTTTGAAATTTATCTTAATCGAAACATATTTTAATTGAAGCATTTAAAAAACGTAACTAACTGAAAATGGAAATTTAAAACAATTGAAAGGGAATTGCGCATACAATGAATGCGAAGGAGCGTAAATAATCGCCAAACGGTGATAAAAGTACAGAGGTGAACCATCTAGCGGACAGGACGTGAACCTAGCAATCCGACCCACATTTGTAAAGCTTGTGAAGAGGTTTCTGTGTCCCGACTATTAGTAATAGTGTAGGCTAAGGGTCTGACATTAGACATGGCCTACGATTCCTTAGTGAGCACTTACGATTGCTTGTTACCAACACTGCGACGGATTCGAAAAATATCAACAAAATGAATTGAAATTTATTTTTTCGGCACAATTTTCATAATTCACGTGTACGATTGCGTTAGTTTTACACACACACACACACACACACACATATATATATATATATATATATATATATATATATATATATATATATATATATATATATACTAAAATATATGGATTATAAGATTACAAACAGTTACCGTTTAGACACGTAATATGATACATTTTACTTCTTGGGATTGTGAGTAGATTCTTTTGTGTGTCCGTTACGACGTGTCGGTTGTGTGAAATGCTATGTTTTTTAGGTTGTAATTGCCTTAAACACGTTATTCGAAAGCGAGTTATTACTTATTTATATATTTAGAGTGTCACTGATTGCTTCTTATGTGTGCGGTATTGGATTTATATTACAAATAATGTGTGTAACAAAACGTTGAGTTCCTTGTTGCAAATACCCTAACCAAAACATTCCTCACAAAATTATTTTACAAACTCATGCCACTTTTGATGCGTTCGTATTACTTAAACATACTTTCATATACACGAATATATCCCAAGAAATGTTCAAAGCATGGATTATATACAATTTTTAAAACAACAACATGACGCTGTTAACGATGGTAGTTTGTAGGGACAAAACGAAATTGTTTTGAAAAAGCAATTTACTGATAATATTAATAAATAAAGGAAATAAGCAATAACATACACAGAAGAAAGTATAAAATAGTGTTTTGCAGGCATCATATGCTAACGTTTAAAAAAGGATATAATGAATTAAGCAGATATTTCCTAGCACGATTTCAAGTTGCATGGTTGGCAATATTTTATCGTTGGTGAGGCCAAAACAGCCCAGAAAATAAGACGCGAAGTTTAACACGGGAGTGCCAATTCTGTCCTTTATATGCTTCTTGGCGTAGACAACGTCGTCGTCAGCTATATTTTGACCCTGCCACACAATTCTACACGTGTGATCAACTCTTTGTAGTCAAGCCTTGAAGTAAAATATATGACGAAATCACATAACTCGAGAAGTTATGCTCAGTAATCATCTGTGTGATAACCGGCGGTGATGCAAAACTCTAAATCTTCGAAATTAGTTACGAAGAAATACAAATAAAACCGACATGGCGTAAATCACTCAAACTCATTTTTTTTTGTTGATTTAACTTCGATGAAATATTTGCCTTGTTAAGAACCCGTGTCACTGATTATGATGAATTTTGCCTAATTCCTTCCTGATTAATATTTTAGCAAGATTTAACTGAACATATTTCAATAGAGACGTAGATTTACCATCCATTACGTACATCGTATTCGAAAAAAGGCGTAACTATGAAATAAGTAAGATAATTTAAATTTTAAGAGGAAAATTATCTCTCACCCAATTATAAACTATAAATAACTCCCAGTATTGATTTCATCCAATAATATGCACCTAATAGTGAAATATGATGCTTCTACAAAGAAACATTGCCGGTTATTCTTCACATCTCATAGTATCTCTGGAACTCTTCCTGAGTGGCTATAGAGATGAATTTCGTCGAGACTGTTTTCGTAACTTATTGCTGTACTACGCCGTTGCGTAAAATAATTACAATACGTTAACGACTCATTACGATGAGACTCCAGCTGTAAAATGTTTTGTAAGTCAGCTTGCAGCCCGAAGGTAATTTTTTCTGACTTTTTTGTGCAAATCAAATAACTGAGCTGTTAATTACCAGTTATTCATTCTGATTACGTATACAACCAAATCAGTAAAATGCCACATTTTTCTGAAGCCACATAAAAATATCTTCTACGTAACGTAATTTCATATCTGTTACAGCCGTATGTGGCATTTACTCCGCTGCAGCGGGTAAAACGAGAATGAGAATAGTTTTTATCGTTGAGCTTGTAGAAGCTGTTCTTTTCAGTAATAATTTTTCCGCAGCAGGTTGTAAATGCTTTGGGCGGTGATTTTTCGTGGTGCTATCGAAACACATGATAAAATTATTAATTTCTATTCTCACGCCCGCAGTTTTTCTGTTGTTGTTGGCCACTGTCAGTTTCATGTTAAACTTCCGTTAGTACCAATCAGAGTCCGGCAACTCTGACGCTGAACATCCGTGATAAGTATGCGGACCGTAAACATTAGTAAAAATATCAATTAGTAAACTTACAATGGTACGTTGTTTAGGTTAAAAAATAGTGTTTTTTTGGAACGTTAACGTTATGGATACGGTTAACGCCCTTATTCGTCCTATCCCTTGTTCGAAACATATAGGCTTACATCTTAAATAATTTATGCTGTAAAGCTCCTGGTAATATTATTTTACTTTCAGCTTACAGTTATCACATAAGAAACATTTTCTTTAACAGCTTGGTTTCCATATTGTAATAAAATGTGAGTTATATTACAGTGTACCATTGTTTTGGAAATAAATAGGTCTTGCAATGACAAAAAAATATTATTTTAATCAGATGCAGCCTGTAGAGAAGGACTGGCTGTTCTACGTTACACATACACACACGCACAGTGCAAGTATTAACGAATTATGAAGTCATAATACCAGACAAATGTAAACTTTTATCTCACAGCAATAAACCTATGCACAACTATTCTGATATTTATAAATTACAGAATCTTATTGCAGGTGCCGGGAACTATAAGTGACAGTTAAAAATAAATAACTTTATAGTTTTTAAAATGTTCTAATTCAAAAAAGTTTTTCCGACAGTTATTAAATTTCTTGAAGATAGTTTACAAGCGTCTGTGATAGGCAGTAGTTTACTGGGTTTCTGTCACCATACCGCTTTATTTTTTTTTTATATATTTTATGAAATTCTGAGAACAAAAATGTGGAATTTGCGACTATACTGCAAATTCTATTTACCTTGAGCTACAGTGTAAGCATGGCAGTTTAACTTTAAACGTATATTTTGGCCAAAATTAATCTTTTGTTTCCATACTTTTTAATTTGTATGACTGATTATGGTCTAAATACACTTTATTTTACTGTAGCACAAGTTAAATTTAATTTACAGCATAATCCTCGGGATTTCATAAAAGCGAAAAATAAAATAATACAGTACGGCAACTGAAACTGAGTCTAAAATGACCAGCTGGAACACCGTGATATTTCGCATTGAACCTTAATCCTCTTTGTCCAGAGTTTGACATTTTCCTTTCAACAATCAATCAGTCAACTGGCATTTTTGAAAACACGAAAGAAGATTAGTTGATGTGTTCACTGAAGTTGCTTGATGTCGTGACAGTATTATAACCAGTACACACTTGTAATGAATAAATCTTAAGTAGTGGAACTGTTTGACAATGACATTACTCTCGGCGATTTTCTTATGCCGAGAAATGCACACTTCATCTTAGACTTCTGAGTTTATACCTGACTCGCTGATGACTATACACCGTGTTTAGCTTCTCTTTCCTGCCTTGTGTGTATCATTCCGCTTCATGAAAATATCGCTCTATGCCAACTTACATGTATCTACGGGCTGGACCATAGCTGTCAAAACAGAGACACGGACCTGTTAGGGCCGATTCACAATGCACAATCGGCAGTTAGCAGTCCGCAGTCGGTTGTCGGAGATTCATGTGTATGTTAAGATAGAGTGTATTCACAAAACGCAGTCTGTAGCTTAGCAGTCCGCAATCAAGCAGTCGGAGCTGGTTGAATTTTAACTTCCGATGGCTGGAAATTCCAACCACTGAGCGCGTTTCTCTCGTAATTACGTGATTAAAACAAATATTGTTTTTTTTTTTTTTTTTTTAAATGTTCTGCACACAAATGCAAACAAACGACACATTCAAAACGTGGCCGATGAACAATCAGTTATTTAAAACCATACGTAGAATCATGGCTGCTGGACTGCACATTGTGTACTGTATTTGACTGCTGACTGCCAAACTGCCGGCAGTCGGCTCTAAGCTGTCGACTGCAGACTGCGCATAAATCAGGCCTTAGACTACTATTGCACAAGTCCTTGCCTATCGTTTATAACATATGTTTTTACACTTTCTTTTAAATAACTAACACTTTGAATTATATGTTAACAAATGCAACTTCGGCGCATTCTCCACGTCAGATTTTCTGTTAAATAATATAACTGTTTATACAACAATTCATGTTGTCAGTGGCGTAGCCAGGATTTGTGTAAGAGGGGGGTTTAACATGGGAATAATAGGTATAACAAACAGCGACCACCCTTTTAAAGCGAGGGGTCTGGAGGTTCTCTCCCAGGAAAATTTCAATTTCAAGGTGCAAAATAGTGATATTTTAGTAGTTAATCGTAACGAAATGATGAAAATTATTTTGGTCCAAATATTTTCAATCTTTAAAATGATTTTTTTCTCATTTTTTGTGGCTAAAGGAGGGGGTTAGAACCCCTCAAACCACCCCTTGGCTACGCCACTGCATGATGTTACGGTTTTTAAAATAAGTTTTGACTAGCCTGTGTATCAACTGTATTTAAGAGATCTATAGGAAGCGACGCAGAAGGTTGTCTCATACACGCACTGAATTTTTACAATTAATTATGTATCATGTAGAGAGGGAGAAGATTGTTTACAGTTGGCAGTGATACAAAGAACTGTGCAGAAAGCAAATACATACTACAAATAAAGATACTGCACTCAATTATAAAAATACCCATAGCTCCGAATTTTGGTATAGGCTTTTTACTCTCTATGCATTTGTAATTAGATTTCCTTCCAGTAGATCTGATGACGGTCAAAATATACTGTAAGAACCAACCAAAACAATAAACACAAGAAAAGCGTCTAGAGATGCAGCTTGCTGTAACGTCCTCTGATGCTAGTCTGGCTTAGCGGGATCCTTAGAGTAAATGAACGGTGAAACACGTACAAAGTTTTTTCGTGCTCATAAATTTAATTTTGAGGGATGTTAAAGAAGACCGGAGTAAATGAAATAAGATAGTTAATGGTGGCCGAAAATGTCTCAGTTAATAGTTGTTAGTGGAAAACGTGGCACAAAAATTTTTTTAACACATCTTGTATATCGTTCATATGATCTCACACACTTGGACTGTAGAAGACCGGCTGACAAGAATTATTGTTGTCTGTGATATCATCAGATTGCCACCAGCTATGTTACAGTGAATGAGACAGAACACCTTCGACTTTATCATGCCTGCATCAGCTCTTGGGACCTCAATATGGAACAGATCCTGCAAAACGTAGGCTTCTCTGGGTATGTGATAATTATTTTGTATATAAAAACAGGAAATAGTGTTCTATGTTCGCTTTCTCACACCTTTTGTAACAAATTTAACTGAGACTTTTTCGGCCCACTGTTTCCGATCTAATTTCGGTTATTTTGCTTAATTTATAATAATTGCGCACTCAGTCTCTTTTCCGACATAGGACCTAAAGTGATTTCAGAGGGTGGTATTCCCTGGAATGTTGCGACTGAAAATGTATTGCAAATCACTTGAGAACTGAGCAACGGAAATTGTCGAACAGAACTTTTTTTAGGCATATTGCCTCACCAAACGACGTTTTAATTAAGAACATCCCTTCATATATAAAATAGAGGTTGGAACCATCCCCATCATTAGAAATTTCTAACTTTGCGTGTGTAGAACTTTGATCCGTCATGTTAGCAATGAACATGTCAAAATATCAGCTTATTTCTACTTTTTCCTAAGACTTCGCAAGATTAGTTGAGAAGCAGAATACGGTTGCCTGGGCGGTAGGCTGCTTGTACCACAGTCATGCATGACGTGTTAACTGATATCCTGGCTAATGCATCTGTAATTAGATACTACCAAGGGGACAATTTAATTTGCTTTTTTAGATTCTAGTTACTAACTCGACAACTGGAGACTTAAAATTCAAAATGCCAAAAACCTACTTCCGAGGTAAAGCAGGAACACGTAGAAAACACATACACTCACATATTTATTCGAAATAGCATAGTTTATTATAAGAATTGATCATTTATCACCTCTTTAATATCACTAGCTTTTGGCACTTGTTCCCTTTTGAATATCATTACCCACGGCACCTATTTCCATTTGAATATCATTAGGGTCCGGTAATTTTCGCGAAAAGATTTTTGCCCCACTTTGTTTCAGTGTCTTACGTGTACACCCGCAGCTCAACTTCATGATTATTGGCAGAGTATTTTTGTGCAGGGTTATTATTCACTTGACTGCGCCAATCAGTACATGGATAACTGTGACACAACACGTCTGCGATTTGCGGGTTTAACCTCCAGACGTTGTATGTTAAGGCATCCATTCGCTGACCACAAAGCAGAGATACAGGTGTGCACGTAAGGCATTGAAACAAAGAGATGTAAAAATCATTTCGCGAAAACTTCCGGGCCCTAAATATCATTGCACACGGCACTTACGCTCTCTTGAATATCACTAGCCATGGCACTTATTACATTTGGTTGGAAATCCTATAACAATAACGGTATAGCCTTACCTCTCTTATTCATGTCATAAAGTAAAAATTTATATACGTACTGTTATGATATGGTCTGGCAGGCCGGGCAGCGAGAGAGGTTCGAGCTGCAATCAGGTCAGCAGCGTTGGGAAACCACGGAAGACAGCAACTCACCTCACCCCCCTCACCCTCGTGGTGGCGCAATAATGAGGACAAGTACGCCGATATATGGCACCGGTACCAAGTAAACGAGGTCTGTCGTCGGTCTGTCGTCCACCAGCACTCATCCGATAAACATCAGTCCGGTTCTCCGCCGGGACTCGTGGGTCGAGTCCCGGCGGGTGCGTACTCGTCTGTCGATGCCGTCTCCTCATCAATCCAGTTTTCGGTAAGGTCGTCAGATCTAGTTATGTGGCAGTAACTCTCGACTTAATATATTAATAACCAGTAATATTATGCTCCCATCCTAAATTAATATAATACTTGTAACCGTCTTAGTCGTAGTAGAGTAAATGCCCGTTTAATCATAACTATCTTAGTCTTTTAACCCTAAATGATATCTAAATAAACCCACAGTGTAGCAATCATCCGAATAAAACCCCTAAATTAATAATAACCTAGAAGCCCCAATTTAATAATAACTCATGAGCAACCATTTAAATAAAACAACTTAAAATAACATTTTGTAACAGTACTACCTTCCTCACTTATTATTTCACATAAACACATGTTCACGAGCCGGCGTTCTGAAAGTGTGCGTGAACAATAAAGTCCTCACATGCGCCTCATAAGTGCAGCTACAATTGCCAATTTTATTGTCAGGATACGTGACTTTATACAGCTTACCACAGTGGTCACTCTAAGGCCGGTTTCACAGTTGCGCGTATGATACGCACGCCCATGAAGTTACCTTATTGATATGAGACATTACAGAGTGGAGCGGAACGTCCGCGCGCGTATGATTCCTACGCGTGGCACTTATACGCGACAGACGAGTTGCGGCTTATAGGGCCATTGGTCAAGTACGAGTTTACACAGTCAAGCGTACTACGCGCCACGTAGCAGTTGTGTAGTGGCTGCACTGCTCAACGGACGTTGACACGGTGATGCTAATTGGTGAAGTGGAAGAACTATCGTGTTAATGGGACCCATCATGTGATGATTATGAGAAATAAAAAAATACGAATGAAAACATGGAACGACACTGCAGACAATGTGGTTCTCCGTTTTGGAGAAATGGATGCGGAATAGACAAAGAAATATAATAAGCTCTTTTCAGTTTAATTTAATTGCCTGTTGAAGAGTGGTGCTGGTGTTAATAGTTTGCCCATATTTGCAATTGCATGCTGTCGGCTATAGTTGTCAAGGAAAATAAATAAATCCCGAAAGACATAAGAACACAAACAACATATTATTTCTTCACGCTTCAACATAGAAAAGACTACACAGTAATTATAATACACATAAATCATCAAGTATTTACACAATATCGCTGTACAGTTTTGTCATCACAGTACTTACTGTATGTACTATAACAATATACAGGTAGCAAAGTCATATGCAACTTATAGTATGTGACTATGAAATTACAGCCAAAACATTGCGACATTGCATTATGTTACAAGTTGTAAAACAACCTATTTCGATACTTTGTATTTAATTGACAACTGATAGTTGTGTCCCATTGAAAATATATATGAATGACTAATGTAGAGACATATTTAAAGAATTCTGATATTCTGCCAAGGAACACTACCACTATTAAAAAAGCAGACACAAAAGCTATCTCTAGTAGAATTGCATGCCCTATTACATGCCAGTATCACCATGACATTGTCCTCAAAACCAGTAACTGCAACATATCCTCAAAATTACGTCCTTATAATTTTAATTAATGTATGTAGTTAGGAATGTTTGACCATTCATACAGCTAAATCAACTTATACATAAAACGAATGATGAAATAACCGTCATTTACTACTAAGAATTCCAAATGTGCATTCGATATATCGTTGAGCTTTAGTCAAAACGCAATAAGGAACATTTTTTTATAGTAGGTTAGATTTTTATTTCATCACATATTGTGATAGAGCAAATGTTTCATCTGATACTGACACATACAGAAAGAACAGAACACATTTTGATGCACCAACAGAAACATAGTAACTTATATTAGTAAGTGAGAAAGTGTAGTAAAGTTGTTTTGGTCAGCGCTTAACATTGTAGATCTTTAGTGCTGAAGATGGGTGACATTATGTGATTATGGATCAGCACCGGAATTAGGGGTGGGAGAAACGGGAGATCCCGAGAAAACCCGCAGACCAGCGGCATAGTCCGGCACAATTCCTATGTGCGAAAAGACGTGGATCGACCCAGGCGAAAATCGAGCCCGGGTCGATAAGTGAAGAAGCAGAGGACGATCCCAGCTGTGAGACTAACATTACGGCCACAGATGTTTCCCAAACTCGAGATCAAGGACCGAGAGAAAAAAAATGCCAAAAGTTGCTACAAAAAGATTATGGCGAAGATCGTGCATTCTTTTGCATCACTACATCCAACTTTACACACATTCAGTGCTGACCAAAAGTTGCAGTTCCGTGCAAAAGTGCTAAATGTGATAGCGGAAATTAAAATGCAACACAATTTACATCAATACTTCCAAACATAACTCCCTTCAACTCATGTACTTCTCTTACGTATAATCCGTATATAAATTATCCACTTCTGAATATTTATACAGCTCGTCATTCCCATGTGCGGTTTCTAAACAATATGGACTACCCGCAAGCCGCAATCGGCAAGTGTGACTTATGAGATGAATCCCTCACTTAGTGTACAAATGGGGACCAACTTACGCTATCTGCATGCAGACTCTGCAACATCCGTATCAGTTGTCTCACAAGATGCACGTCCACACGACAATTCTGTTTCATCCACAGATTCTTAGCCGTAATAATTTATGTGTAACCTATTTATCTTTCTAACGCTGTTTTCTTGTTTGTTCCTCTCCTCAGCTAAACAATAGTAAAAAACAAAGTTATCCTCGGAAAACGGCTATCAACTTGGCTTTCTGCGAAGCATACGTCCAGCCCTTATGCCCTACGCCACCGTAGCGCGTACTGCGTACGTACGCGTGACTGTATCCGGCCTAAAAGGCACCGTGTACAATTTAACAACTTTTCGGCTTCCCATGCACCAATGCCCTTAGAATATTTTTACTTTAGTAAGAGACCGCGATCGCCTCCCAATCCGAGTTCGATTCCTGGCTCGGTCGGCCACATGTGGAAATCGTTCCGGACGATGGCGTTGGTCGGCGGGTTTTCTCAGGGATCTCCCGTTTCCCCCGCCATTTTATTCCGATGCTGCTCCATACTCACCTCATGTCACCCCCCACCAGCGCTAAAGACCTCGATGCTAAGCTGACAAAATTCTCTTACTCATTCACCGAGAGGGGGAAGAGGAGTGAGCTCAAATGTGATGCATCATGTAAGAGTGGACCGGCGCCAGAATGAAGGGGCGGCGGAAAATGGGAGATTCCCTAGAAATCCCGCCGACCAATGAAATCGTACGGCAATATTCCAAGATGCAAAAATCCAGTCGATCCCGCCGGGAATCGAACCCGGTTCGCCTTATGAGGGAGACGAGCGCTCTAGCTGCTGCGACTTCCGTGCAGAAGACGTACAATACGACGTGAGCAAGTAATCGGTGCCGTATCTTCGGAAGAAGAAGCAGGCTGTGTTCCGATTGGTTGCGGCTGCGGCGAGGAGCTCCTATGCCGGAAGTGCCGCGCCCATCGCAGTCTTTCTGCCCGCCGAAGGTGTGGGATGGTATTGAAAGGAGGATGGGGGGAGAAGGAGGTTACGGGGACTCGAGTAGGCAGCGCGGGGCGAAGGGGTGTGGGAGATATCGGAAACATTGCTCTGCCTCGCCGCCATGTTGGTTCACCTGCAGGGCTGTGTGCAAGACGGCGGACAGTCCAACTGTTGATGTAGCAGGACTTGGTTGTGTGTACCGGTTGCAAATTTCCGCGTTTGCCGCGGAGCGATAAGAGACATAGTACCACACTCGACGAGAAGCATGTCGCCTCTATTCACAGCGCGCCAAACTGGCGTGCAAGGTTTTCGTAGAGCTCTATTTTCCAACGTGACCTTAAGTGGTGACCCTAAAATTGTATCTTTCGATATTATACAGCAATGGGCAAAACGCGTATCTCGTTTCACACTTTACGAATTCACATCGTTATTTTCGGAGATACAGCAATCTAAAAAGGCCGTTTTAGCTGTTTCTGACAACCTTACCAAGGGCCGCGGTGTCCGAGCGTTGTTTCTGTTACTGTTGCGGCCTCTGTAGTCGCTCCCGTAAATAAAGCAATTTTTAATAATACATCTTTACTAGCCCTGACTTCAGATAAATAATTACATTCTTTTTTACATTTACACCATAACCATGGGGCTTTTGCTTATTGTAGCATTGCAGTGAGATTTTTTTGCATTATATTTTTGGGTAGGATTCGCACAATCTGTTTCCTCAAGTTGAATTCTGGCTCAGAGTTTTCCAAATTTCGTTAGATTGTGCTCGGTTGAATCACGATGTTACACGAAGTATAATTCTTCACGATAAACTTAGCACCTGTTTTTTTTTTTGGGGGGGGGGGGGAGGGCATTTTAATGTATTTAAAACGTCGTAACAGTAAGGCAGTTACCAAGATATTGTTAAAATGTAAAAAAAAATTTTTTTTTGTAATTTTATGGAAATAACGATTGTTTTTTACTGTAAAAGGGAGTTGGAGGGGTTTAAATCGTTTTTATCTCATTCTCTGAAATTATATTAAACGTATTTAAGAGTTTGTACATTTCGTGTAACGTTACAAAGTAAAAAAATTTTTGTACTTTTACAAAAAGGTTTTTTTGGAAACCAGTTTCCAAAAAAGATTTTTGTAACACTACGAAAATATTTTGTAAAATTTACAAAAATCTTGTTCATTTACAAATTTCTTTGTATATTTACAAACATTTCTGTAAAACTACAAACAAATTTTGTATATTTACAGCTAATATCTGGTTAATTTTACAATAATTGTTTGTAGTGTTACGAATTTTTTTTTTTGGAAACTAGTTTCCAAAAAATTTTTTTTTGTGAAAGTACGAAATGTTTTGTAAAATTTGAAAGGTCGCCTAGGTTAATTTTGTTTCAATTCGAAAAATCTGCTCATTTGCATAATTTTACTAGTTCCCAAAGTTGTTTACAATATTTGTAACCACTTTAAAAGGTTTCTGACATCTTACTTTTATTATCTGACTGATAATGTTCTGATATTACGTAACAAGAATTTCCTTATGAATGTACAATTGTTTTTTACTGTGTAGAGTAAAATATTTTCCCAAGGTTTCGTGTAGTTTATGGACATTTTCGGATTTACGACGACGACGACGACGCCGACGACATACTACCCCTCATGCGTACGCCACTGAGCCAGGCTGTCAAAGTGCAGTAAATCACGACTTTTATTTTGCACCTGTAACGTCACAAGTTAGATACGTTTACATACATTTCCTGGTAAAAATATTTCATTATCTTTCGTGGCATGTGTACAGTAGGCAGGAAATCTTCGTATGGCATATTGGACGTCGCCCTCTTGTCCGGCAGCACCCGAGGGATGACGAGGCGACAGCTCTGGCTGGTAGCCAATCAGAGACGAGGGTAAGAGACCGAGTTATATAATCTCGGCACGTCCGGCCCGAAGAGGGTTCGCGACATCCGGGTGGCGAAACTGCGACGTGGCATAGCAACATGACGACCACGCCCACAGACTACAGAAGCAGCAGCCAACATCACGTTATCTCTCTTCACACCCATCAGACCTTAGCGAAACATAACCTGCCAGAGTTAGCTACGGATAGTCCGGTTACAACGGAATGCCGTGAAGTATTTAGCTCCGTTTACTTTTATGATGCAAGCAAACTTCATTCGAATAACTTTTTAGATGACTCAGGTTAAATTTTCACTTAACTCGAGCTAACAGAACAACTTTAAGTAAACGTCTGCAGAGGTTATAAGGGTTAAATTAAAGACAAATCTATAACAGTTGGATAGGTTTATATAGCTAACCATTTTAAATGCCATTAATTTGACATTGAAACTTCCTATAGGTTATACCGGCTTTTGTTTGTTTTAAGTATATTACTTACATTATTCTCTCACGAACTATTTTTTTCATAGTTTGTCATAGCGGCATAGTAAATTCTCAGTTTGCACATCAAGGGCACGTGACAATAGCGAAACCAAATGCATTTCTAAAACGAAATAAATCATACAGAAATTTCGTGTCATGGGCTACTTTGAAAAAAACGTAGATAAATGAATTATAAATAAACATTTAAAACATTTCAAAGTTTAAATATAATTTCAAACAAACTAGATATTTTTAAAATGTTTTGATAAAAAATAAATTCCTTCTTATTGGGCGCCCTGCAACGGGAAGCCAAACCTTGATTTCCATGTCACTGTGTACAACTGTTTTGTTTGTTCGTAGAAGAGTCTGTTTGCCACTGATTCAGGCACTCACAGAAAATTATTTAAAATGTTTTGTAATCATGTTTTTTTTCGTGCTAGGTTTTTGCTGCTCTGGAGAAAGCTACCCATGAATATCAAACATCACACATCACTCTGTTTCTGAAATATTTTGCTGAAATTTGTCATTAGTAAGTAGCAAGGGAAGAATTCTTCTTCTTTTTCTTCTTCCGTATTTCATTCGCTACACTTATCCATGTGTGTTTGGGTGTGAAATATGACAATTTGTAGTAGACCTGTGTAATTTTTTTCAAAACCAAAATGTTTGCTTTTATTTTATGTACTTCTCATATTTTAAGAATTTTCATTTGTACGAAATCACAGTTTTTGATTTTTAATTTTACTATTACAGAGTGGTAGATACGCCTCACTGTAAAATAACCTAATATTTTCCACATTAAAAAACATCAATATTAACTAATTTTTAATTTGTCGGTATCAGTAACGAATACTGCAGAAATGACATAATTTTTAAAAATGGTCTTAGTAATAATTACTCTTTTTACATGACTACTCTAAATACTACTATATGATAGAAGAAACTATATTGTTTTTATTGAAAACACCATACTATACTTTAAGAAATTAATTCATAGCAGCAAATACGATCAATCGTAGGAGTTAGAACCCAGATCTTAGGTGATTCTGTGGTCATGTACTGTATATTCTATTTACGTTTGGGTTACAGTCAGATAAGTATATAGAAATTTAGTGATTTTACTTACCATATTTCCTCTTGTCACTGGCTACTCTTCGCACTATCTAAAGTTTACCATGTGTCTATTTAGTAAAAAATATATTCTACTTCATAATTCGGTAATTTCAAACCATTATGCTCGTACGAACAGATAACATGTAAAAACAAATAAACACAAAGATGAAAGTTGAACCACGGCAGAGTTTGTAACATTGGAAATGTTGTAATCATGACTTAATTTGAGGGGGAAAAAAAACTAAAATAAATGAAGGTACTAATTTCTCCTGCCTATTTATTCGTTTAAGTTCATCTCAACATTTAGATACTGTCAAACTGTTGACTTTTTCCAAGCTCTCAGGAAGTATAATATTTACGTTCCATTTTATTCTGATTTCTGTCACCTCGCATCATGATGTAACTAAAGATCCTATTTAGACAAAAAAAGTGAATGATTTCATTAAATATCACTGGTACAAGACAAGGTAAAATATTTTGCAGTTGCGCTGTTGTATGGCAAGCAAACAACGTTCACGGTATTGTCTGATCTTGAATACCTATACTAAGGTAGAAAAAAATAATGAAATTAAATATTTTACGCAACATTTTTAAAAGGCATTTCCAGTTTTTCAGGTCCACGTATGCAACCCGCATTAACCCCATATAAATCAAGGCTAATATTACCATCGCTATAGCTATAAGAGTATTACATAAATCAGCATTTTCTTCGAGCTTTATCAAAGACACAGTCGTTATTATTTTCACTGCGTTCTGCAAAATCAAGTATAACAAACGGTTACATATCAACGTGATTCAAAAATAGTTTTGTAAAATTAGTTGTCAACAATTCTTCACACGTGACTTCGGCAAACACAGCGAAAATAAGAACTACGAACGTTTAAGTTATCTATAAATAAATATTTTTACCTTTTTTTGATGAGTGCCAATGAACTCAGATAGATTATTGTGAACATTTTTAATTACATAAACGCATAAAACATCTGATCTTACGAAAAATACTGCCTGCAACATTTATGGAAATGGCCTGGAGCAGAATTTCATAAATCCCGGAACTTGCTGCTACTACCATGGACCTCATATTTATTTATCGATCAATTAGACTTTTAATTTTCTTTTTTAGAAACTCAGTACACAGATATTTAGACGATTATTATTCTAATGCGCTAACAATGAAGTAAAGCAAATACTGACAAGAGCATATATTCATTTAAGAAATACCTATTTAAGAAGAATTAAAACATAAAATACTGAGGATACTTCGGTCATCGCCTATACCAAAATGTTTAAAGTTATAATTAGGATATTTTTATTTATTACATATTTGAATATTAATTTTTGAAAGTTTATTTCAGAAGTATTCACCAAACTGTTAATTGTGTATAACTTTAAATTTTTTTTCAATTTTTTTCATTATTTATTTGAGTTCCGGCGTAGTGCCTAAACGTCTATCGTCGAACTTCGGTACAAACAAGTATGGCTTGGTGTGATGGTTTTTTCCCAGGAGGTTGTGAGTTTGGGTCACGATTCTAATAGTTCTATCAATGTATAGTTAAAATGAACTGTGAACAGTACCGTGTTTAAGTGTAACGCACTAAGTGATGGACATTCTTTGACCGTAGTAAATAAAAACGTTTGCCGGAAGACAATAAAATAGAACATAGGGAGGATATTTGATGTCACTGTATCTTATTCTGAGAGCATACTTCTAACTGGGCGCCTGTTGACTTCTGCCAAACCCTAAATGATTACATGAAATGAAGCCACACAAAAGAATATGAAGATCGGGGTAACGGGAGTACCCCTAGAAAACCCGGCGACCAACGGCAAAGTCCACTATGTTCCTCACATGCGTAAAGAAAGGCAGCACCTCGCATAGGTTCAAGCGCGGATCGTCTTGGTTGTGGACGAGTGGTTCGGCTGCACAAGTATTCAAGGAAAATCCGTAAATGAGGAAACGTATCGCCTGTAATATTTATCTGTGCTTTCAGCTATTTGACGGGTAAATATTATAATCGTGGACTGACTTACAACTGTACAGAGTTGCCAACTTTTTCAGATTTACCATTAGGAACATTTTCGGTAATTCTTCACATATTTGACCTTTAGTGATATAGCATTTGGCTATAGAAAGATTAGTTTTAGTATGCTAATTATGATACCTATGTACTAAATTATTTTCTTTTAACACTTTCTTTTCAGGTTATATTGTCTTTGAGATTACTTGTTTTTGTCATGATATTTAATGTACTTTAAATTCTCTTTGGATAGCTAAGTTAGTTAATGAATGCTCCTGCCTAGTTAGCTTTGG
>PNEQ01064588.1:0-39182 GCA_003012365.1 Medauroidea extradentata | reverse complement strand
CATGTCAGATAGTTTGGGAATAATCGAGAAAAATGCTTAAAAACCAGCAGAAAAAATATATAGGCCTATGCATAAAATCTGAAAAATAGATATAATAAAATATTACGTGCATGCGTGCAGGAATATATTTTTTAAAACTTACTATACATAAATGTACTTTCGGAAAATATTTATATAAAAATCATATTGAGACAATTTGTTATAAGATTTTCTGTACAAAATTTTATTAATAAATATAGGCTATAAGAAATAATTTATGTAAAATATAATATAATAAATAACAATATATAAATTAATATTAGCATATTAAATTAAGTCAACATTTATCTGTAACAAGTATATTCTTTATGTTTACCATATTTAAATTATCTCCAGTAGCAATGCATCCGTAGCTCAGTTGACTAAGGCGCATGTCATACTTACTAACACAAAGGTTGCAAGTTCGAATCCCACACCCGGCGAACTAAAAATTTTTAACTTACTAAAAAAATTTAATCATAAGGTCCATTCTCCCATATGAACAGATGCAGCTTCGTCCTTAGCAGCAGCAACGACACTAGCACACTCTAGCAGACAACTATGAAAACAAACATGGTGACACCAGCACTGCCTAGCAGACATTGCAGAAAACAAAGTGCGACACCAGCGCTGCCTAGCAGACAATGGAGAAAGCATAGCGCGACATCAGCGCAGCCTACCAGCCAATGATGGAAACATGATGTCACAGATCACGAACAGGAAAGACAAGTGACAGTCGAAAAAATGTGACGTCACTAGCATACTATGTAAACAAAGACATCACACACTAGCACACTCTAGCAGGCAATGTACAAAACAAAATGGACGACACCTGTTTGAACCTAGAAACTAAAAATGGTTGACGAAAACAAAAGATGCATGAAATTGACATCATAACAAAATGGCTGACAAATATGCAAAACAATATGGCTGACAAAAGTCCAAGTAACTGACGAAATCAAAATGATGTGTGAAATCGACATGGCTGGCATATACACAAAACAAAATGACTGACAATAGGTCAAAACAATATAAGGGGGGGGGGGTACTAGATGGCTGCCAAAACAAAATGGTAGATACATTATGTTTGCCAAAACAAAATGGCAGAAACAAGATGGCCGCCAAAACAAAATGGCGGAATTCAAGATGGCCGACCATTTCCTATCTACCTCGGCCTCAGCCTAAAGCCTTCGTACGCAGAACCTACCAAATCTATCTACTAACGTAGTCGCTTATAATATTTTTCGCATATCCTGAAAGGTATATACGAATTCCCGAGCACAATTGCTGCAAAATATGTTACACTTATGTAGTGTATGACGGAACGCGCCGAATGTTTTCCGCCCTGCTAGTATCAAACAGGCTGGTGGCCCCGGGTAGTAGGATATAAGTTTCTCTTCGCCTTCCCATTCTGATTAACAGCACTAGGGAGCTCAGAGACCAACTTAACTGCCTACTATAGTACCTACCAACTTATTCAGATACTATGTAAATTCTTAAAGAAATTCTCCAATTCCACACCATACTGCAGTACCTTGCAATCCAAAGCGAAGTAAAATAAACAAAGACGGCTTCCTTAAACACTTGAATCTTTATAACTGCAGTCATTAGCATTATGTGACGTACCTTTCTTCACTGAAGTATAGTTATGAAACACGCTGTTCCTATACCTTCATGAATATGATGTCCTTCTGTAGTATGCTATCTTCTTGTGTAAAATATATTACACATAACGACAACGAGTATTGTTGTAAAGTAATCAGTTTGATGTTTACTTTTTTTAAACTTTTGGATTGCGAGGTATCACAGCAAAGTGCGGGAGTGGATTGTCGACAGTGTGTTTCTTCAAAAATGTACATCCTGATCGTATGTATGTGGATTTGGAAGATATTCATCTTCGTGATATTTTTTATGCTGAAAGTTATACTATAAATGAGTTGGTAGGTAGTAATACTACTGTGATAAGTGTTGACAAATTGTTGACATTGTTTAAAGATGGATAATATTATAAGTTGGAATGATGTGATAGTAAGTAGGTGGGACCTACATGGATGTTTAACTGTTGTTAGATACATGTGGTTACACAATCTGTAACGGAATTAGTGATTTTTCACTAATATTTCAGTGGTTTTCACAGATTCCGGATTGAGCAATTTCAATTTATTAAATCGGTGGACAACCACTGGCAAATCAGTGAATATTTAGTAATTTAGATTTATACAGCCAACATTCTATATGTGAATTACTAAATAGTCGCTGATTTTCCAGTGGTTTTCTACTTATTTAATTAGTTACAACTAGGGATGGGATTTTCAATCCTTCGATTCCCCCCGTTTCTTGAATCGGAGACCACAGCAATCTAAATTGCCGTACATATTTCTTAAGACACTGCCCTTGAAAGAACTTTACAATTGGTTTACGATGATAATAATAAACTGGCGCTAAACGGTTTTTGTAACATATACATTTAAATCACAGCAACAGTTTGGAAATGCATTAAGTAAAAATAACTTACTGGTTACTTTGTAAATCCTAGACACGTGCTGTTCTTAATGGTTGACCTTGACGACTCGTCACATAGATAAATCACTTTTTTCGGCCACTGATGCAGTAAATGTATTAACAATTACTTGCAATTTAATTCAATTGGCATTAAAAATGCTAAGAATACATTTAATGTGGGAGCGCTGGTGTTATTTATTTACATGGACGTTTAACCTCCCCTCGAACAGCACAAGGCCTTGGTAGTGATACACGGGCGGAAAGGGGGAAGGAGTCGGCCATTGTCTTTGTTACAGAACCATCCCAGCATTCACCTGGAGTGATTTCAGCAAACTCTGGAAAACCGAAATCAGGAAGGTCAGAGCCGAGGATCGAACCGTGGTCCTCCCGAATGCGGGCGAGTGTTTTACAACTGCTCCACCACGCTCGGTTATCAAACAAAATATTAATGTTCTGCCGTGATGTCAACTTAGGCGTATCACTCATTTCCACTACTTCTTTGATAATTATATCTTAAGCTCAAATGAGAGCATATTTAAGACAAAATGTTTACCAGTATTGTTTAAATTTGTTTTACTGTGTATTTTGTTGTTTTTCAGTACTTAAACATAAATTTGAAGATAATTACGAATTTTCGTCCGTCAAAAACTTACCGAAACCAGGTTTTTTTGTCAGGGAAACAAATTAGACGACGTAGTAAAACCTTGTGAACAAACTGTATGAGAGTTTTATTTTTATATTTGCTCTTATTTAGGATTTTAAAAATAGTTACCGTACAAGTAGTAGAAATGAAGGATCATTGCCTTAAATTAGATTACGGGAATGATTTTTTGTTTCGTCTTTCCTTTATGATTTCAATTTTTCATGTTAGTTTGATTTACTGTGTTGCTATTGTCTTCCTATTAGAGTAAATAGTTTATTTGGAACATCCTGTTTCTTCTAAAGCTTCCTTAATGCGTTAATAGTATGTGAAAAATACTGGAATAAGATGAATACAATATTTTGCTCCCTTTCTCGTAGCCTACCCGTACTACATTTTATTGTTTTGCCTTCTAAACGTATACATGTTAACAAAATTTATGCACATTATATTTTGTTTCGAAATTAGTCATTATATACAACGAATCGATCGGCCGCGAGACACTGTAGTTTCGCTACTGAACCAGTTTAGGACACGTGACGAAGAAAACTGCTGACTAAAGGAAGCCTGCATCTTATTTATTAACCTTTGCAGACATAACACCATAGTCAGCAAAGATAATGAAACGTTTTTTCTCTTCAGCCAACACTTCGAGCGACGCTCGGCTGACGAGTTTGTAGATCGAGCGCGTGGAGAGCTCATGGCAATAATATGACACACATTTCACAGCTATAAACAAGAGAACTGCTAAAGTAATTGAGGTGGGGTTGCTTTTAAAAATAGATTCAGCTTATTACGAACAACTTTCTCGTTTTCATCCCCCATTTGACTTGAATAGCAAAAATTTTATCACGGACCAATTCTTTGATGTTACAGTTTCTTAGAAAGTGCACACGACGTTAGGAAAAAACGTCTGTACAACTAACGTAGAGAAAAAATTAGCCTTCAGATTTCTTTGTTGGTGTCCAGATATATTAACTTACACACCATAAAAATCTGGATACGATTTTGATCTTGATTCGTTAGTTTTGATGTGATATATTTAAGGATGCATGAAAACAGTACCAAGTTCAAAATACTATTTGTTCTTTAATTTTTTCAGTCCCTTAAAATGGTGTAAATGACGAACCCACTCTATAACCCGATGCGCGTTTCGAAGCTGTACAAAATGCAAAAATGTGAAGATCAAAGTAAAAAAATTGAAAATTTTCGGATTTTAGGTAGCAGCGCTTGCGGAATCAAGGATAATGCTATTGACATTTACCGTGCATTGGAAAGAGAGAGCGAATGTCCATATAAAACTTTACTACAATCTAAGCGTGAGACGCTCTATAGTAGGAGAAATCATAGCATGCGATGTAGATATGCAAGTAATTATCAGTCCCAGCGTATCTTAGTCATCTTAATACATCCTCGATTTTTTCATGAATTTGAAAATAAAAATATTTATCTTCGAATATCTCAGTTTTTTTCTTAACAAACAAATCTAATTACAACCCAAATTGAACTTGCGTTGTAATGTGATTTTCTAGGGCCGTGTTATTATTTTATTGCATTATATTTAAGGCTCTTCTTCTACACCACAACGGATTTTAACATTCCCTTTAGATTTAAACGTTGGAGAGTAAAACTGCTTTCTATATGTTTTTCAAAATAGTAGGCCATAGTTCTATTGCATAAGCATATTACAAACTTTAATATCGATGTTTTTCCACATTTATAAAAATCTGGCGAATAGCATACGATTAACTGCATAAATGTTGATTCGTAACATTCGAATTTCTGTTGTAAGACTTATCAAGTTAGTGGAAACTGAAATAACGACACGAAAGTTATTTATGAATAAAACGTCATGTCGATTCGAACGCAAGTCCTTTGTACACAGGAAGCTATTTCCAATGTATCAACTCTCTCTACTGTCAATTTCGGACACACTCGTAAACATAGGTTCGGTAGACTTGCGTGATTTATATATATATAAAAAAAAGGAACTCCAAAATACCCTTACATGCCTTAGCTGTTGTGCCTGCTAGGCCGAATTTAAACACAAATGTTAATAGCCTACTAAAATAAAACTCTCTTGTGTGCTGACAACATTCCTGCACCATTTTATGTAAGTTAACCCATAGTTACGTCGGAAATGATGCCTATCATATTACCGAACATGTTCATTGGATAATATTTATACCTCTGTCCGTAGTATCTTTGTAGTGTTATAAAATACATTTTAAGCTAACCTAATCAATATCTACTACTCTTGCGTTATGTTCACATGCGTGCCTCAGAAATTAGCAAAGTGAAAAATTGTAGCTATATGTCATTACAGGCAAATGTTAAGAATTCGTTGAAAAACCAAACCAAGAACAAAACAAAATAACTAGAGAAGAGAATATTATCAAAAACTTCATGCTAATATTTTATTCTCTCAGCAAACATGCTTTAAAAAATAAAGAATATGCTATGGTCGTTATATTCAAAACTCTTGACGAAAGTGGAGGAGGACAACACAAACTATCTAAACGACTGAAATTTTCATGTACGCAGACAACAGACAACACTGCAAATATAACAGAAAGTAACATACTTCCTTCGACATCAACCATATGAAACGTTTCAGGATATTGTAGGCCTACATATTACCTTTTTCAGACCCAAGTTCAGTCTGAGGATCACCAGAAGTTTGTCTGAGGAAATTAAGTAATCACAGTCGAGGCATAACTGTTTAGAGACCGTGCCTAAAATGCTCACCCAAACTGTTATCTTCAGATATACTACACTCATTTTGGTCGTCATGAAACTTGATTCTGTTTGATTGTGAGGTATGTGCATGCGTTTTGTTGTATGACTGGTGGACCCACCGTACCATTAGAATATGAGAATATGTGAGATATTACACAATAGAACAAGAACAAGTACATATTACGCATTAAAACTTCCCTTTACTTGTTACTACACCAGACTGGAATAATTCAATGATCTTTCATTTATTACAAACAATTGTAAATAACTGTAATATTTTTTTTAACCAAATTCTTTGAAAAAATTGGGACTGTGTACAGTAATACTATACACAATTTTGTCAGAGCGTTTTTTTAAAATAATGTACCATTTGCTAGCAAAAAATTAGTTTACATCATTTTGGCTTATTTTGACAGCAAAATATGTGATTTGTCCAAGGCAAAAATCTAAAAATCCGTTTGGTGTATTGAAACAGAAAAATCTAGATACAAACGATGATATGTAAGTGTTGGAAACACAACAGTCACCTGTTGGCACATGTTGCCAACCTTGGTACATAACACTTCACCTTAAATTCACAATCCAGCCTTTTAAAATGAAAAACAAACGTTTAACAATGTATATTACGGATACTCAATGTAACATACACAATTTACAATTTATTGGTGCTACAAATCTATCTTAACAACCTTCTTTCGCACATACTGTAGACGTGACTACTGGCATATCCATAGCAAGAAGGTATTGCAAATTGAAAGTTTTTTGACACACATAAACCGCTGCTTTCTGCATTAACCGAAAGTTTACTATACACAAATATATTTAAAATGTAGGCTATACTGATGTATCTCTGTCTACGGCTACACGTTCTTCTGGCGACATTTTACGGATAAACCCCCCTTTACTTCTCGTCCAACTTAAATACTGTAGCTATTTGACATCGTCTTCTTTGTTCAGCATGCAAGTACAACTGATTTTATTTTATGTGCACACGATGGGGCCTTTGTTTGTTTATTTTTTACGCGCTCTTTCGTGTTTTTCGCCCTCTGGGGACTATCTACTCTGTTGCGAGCAGGGTAGACATAACTAGATACTGAGGAGATATCGAGCAGAATAGGCCTATTTAGATTCCGGAAGGAGGTAGACTGAACTGAAGTCCAAAAGACTTTAAAGTAATTTCAACTTTATCGAGTAGATCGAGTACGGTTTTCGTAAAGCGCCTCAGGTCTTGTGCATATACAATTTTTACTCTTTGTTTTATGGAAGTGATGCCGCTATAGGTTTTACCCATCTCATCTTTTATTCATGTTAAGTATGAAGTTAGTTACCGGAGTTCAAAAGATTATTTTTCAAATAAAGTTTTCTAGCCCTTTATGTTGCTTTTCACATGATATGTCCATCCACATGCCTTCTGTTGTTCTAGTATTGCCAATACTACAGGTTTTCGATAAGACATACAGTTCCGTATTTATTGTGCAATGTGATTTGATGCCCGCATTTATCCATTGATTATGACAGGTTCTATTACTATTCGTCGGACTAACAGGAAACGCTTCTTCAAATAGTGTACAAGATATTGAGTGAATGTTGTTGAATTACGTAATGGTCTCTGTCCGAATCTGGCCAGAACCATGCGTCAGGTGTTTTTGTTTTGGGTTTGATGGAAGATATCACGGGATGTTTCTTGACGCACGAGCGCGTCGGCTTGTATCTAGCAAGTTGGCTCTCCCTGGCAGTGATGATTTTGGCGGGAAGAGGACGTAGGGGAAGGGGGTAGGGGAAGCGCCGTCCTCTTTAGCCTCCTACCTATGTTGGCGAAGTTCCACGGCCTGGCTACTGGCGACTAGCGAGGGACATAGCCTGCCGGCGTGCGGCCCTGAGAGGACAGCTGAGCCTTTAGCGCCGTGACATGAGCGCTCGCCCGCATCTGCGCCCGTATCCGCGCTTCTCTTCCCGTGTGCGTACACAAGTAGGTGTTGCCTTCAAGTTTGCCTCTGTGGTGTGTGCTGTCAAGCTGTCTAACTTTGTGCTTAGTATTTCATTGTACAGCTCGTGTATGTACGTTCACTTTCTGACACAACCGCTGTTCGATAAGGAGAGTTTTAGTATTGTTGGTTTAAACGTTTTAAGCAGTAACTGAAAGAGCGGGTTGCTAAACCGCGTCCTCATCAGTATACGAAGAGTCGCGTCGAGTTTTTTAAAAATATTTTTTACAAACATTTATTTTGAATATGAACTCAGGATCGGGTGTATTATTGTAGTGACATTTGTATTATTTAAGCAATTTTTGCTATGTTCAGTTCAGTTAAAATGTTCAACTAAACTGCCGGTCTCCGTAGCATAGTCGGTTAGGCGCCGGTCTATGGTCCGAGAGGTCCCGGGTTTGAATCCTGGCTCGGGAATGGCTGTTGTGTTGTCCTTCTCATTTCACTCCCATTGGTTCCTGAGACCTCGTTGTTAAAGGGCCGTAAAACCCTCTCACCTCACCTCAACATACTTCATTGTTTGACTTTCAAAATAACACGATTAACAACATACTGGCCCAAAAGGCTTCCCGCCTCTTTCTGTAAAATTATTTATTTTCGTTTAATAAATAGTGTGACGAATTGCCGGAAAAATCTCGTTAAAGAAACATAATGTTTTACATTTTTGTTCGTATTGGATTTAGTTGGTACTAGGAGTTCTTTAGTCTTTATTAAATGGTGAGAGATATTAGTATCCTAAAATTTAAATCATCTTACGTATATAATTATGCCTTAATATTTAGAATACATTGTTCGTAATGAAAGTTAAGGTAATTAGCTATAGCCTTATTGAAACATATTCAAATTAATCTTACCAAATTCTGACTAACGAAGAAATGAAGAAATATTCAGCTGGCTAAGTGATGTGGGCTCTTGAAGTTGAATATCCGCCGCCATCTTGGGTTAGTAAAACTTTTGTAATACTAAATTTTCCGTCGTTTCTGTAGATTTTGCCATGATGTGACGTAGGGTATGACGTGGTGGACATTTTATACATACCATTTAAACATAGATTAATTACGTTAGCTTTAGCGACTGAAATAGTTGAATTTTATTAAATATCCTTACTGCAGTCCCAATAATTAATATAATTTATTTTAAATCTGGACTTATAAATAGGCCTAAGTCATAGTTTACACTGGTTCGTGTCCAGATGTATAAAAATAAATTTGAAACGAGAATTATACATTAAAAAATTAAATTAATTCGAGTTGGTGATGGTTGTTCTACCTTAAATTGGTTCCACAATACAGCGATGCCGTGTCTTACGATTCGTCGCAGCCGTCGGAAAAAAAATAGCGGTCTGTTGAAGTAAGCCTACTGGGATAGGTTGCATGCAGTTCATCGCTCCATATCACAACGCAGGATTGCGGAACTAGCTGTTGTGAGTTTGGCAACGTAACATGTCACGATACGGTGACCTAGTCGGCTTCCATTTACGCTTCACTGCTGACAATTGAATAAATGCCAATAATTCGTCAATGCTAGGTGTTATGCCTCGCACTCATTCAGATATATTGTCTGTAGTGGCTTTTATAGTGTATTATACCATTCAAATAAATTCAAAAAATTAACTCGCACTGCAATATAGAATCACGAAACTATGAATTTAACAGCTTCCTAGTAAGAATTGAAAGAACGCGGTGCATCGAATGTAGGTCTTAATTTTATGGTTTGTGTAAGTTCATATAACAAAAATAAGTTGTGGTGAAAAGTACTAATAGCTTAGAGATAGGCCTAATTGCCAAACTAACTACTAATTATTACTTTTACATTAATCCTTAGAAGCTTATACATACAGGCATATTTTGAACTATATTTTTCACCACTGAAGTATAAAATGCTTATTAGTAAACTATTTGTGAAAATTTCTGAATAATTAATTTAACTGACGTGGTTTATATCAGTAACGTAAAATATTTTTTTCAGTAAACCTAAACGTAACAGTTCTTTATTATGTGTAACTTCAGTACTATCACTTACGGGCACGGTCTACAGCAATTTGAACGTCATACTTTTATTTATGTATCTTACTATGTTTTCTTTCTTATTTTAGACCTAAATGGTGAATAAACTTTGCTCTTATAAAATTTTTTATTTCTCATAGTTTTTGGATAGTTACACGTAATCGTCAAAATTTGCGTTTAGCGGTTTTATGTACTCCACTAAAACCATCTAATGCACCAAACTGAGGAAATGTACAGTGAATAACGATATTGTAAGCTACAAGGTATCCTGTATAAAAACAAAGAATAAAATACTTTTTATAGAAAAAAATCTAAAATTTGAAATTTACATAAAAAAATTTTTTAAACAATAATTTATTCTTGTATAGGACACATTGTAGCCTATAATATTGTTATTCAATGAAAATATTTTCAGTTTGGCATGTATGTTGGTTTTAGTGCCGTACATAAAACCTTAAAATGCAAATTTTGACGATTACGAGTCATTGCACAGGAACTATGAGAGAGAGAGAGAGAGAGAGAGAGCGAGAGAGAGAGAATGGGTGGGGGGAGGGGAGAGAGAAATATTCCATAAGGGCAAAATTTAGTTACAATTTATGTCTAAAATCAGAAAAAAAGTATCTGCTACACATATTAAAATGTGACGATGAAAATTCAGACTTTCGAAACACTGTTGTTGGTAAAATCAGCGTCGTCGTAGTTGGAATTACGTGCAATATAAGTCTTACACCTCACTCCCAGGTTAACTTGAAATATTGTTTTAAGTTAGGTGTCAAAATATATATGCTAGTATTAACGGAATATGATAGGAAATAGACGTCCGTAAGATATGGTTCATCGCTCGTTCGCGTATGACGTAATGCGCTGAACTAAGGTTAACTGTCTATAAAAGCTGTTGTAAATTAGTTTCATTTAATTTCCGTAAAAAAAATATTGATACTTGTACAAGCATGAGAAAAGCAAAAAAATACCACACTTGTTATTAAAATTGTTTAAAATATTTCTTACGACCAACCCTTAGCCTATTAAAAATAATGAGAATCAACTGTCACAATTCCATGTTAAAAATATCTACAATAACCGACTAGAGCACGAGAAGAAACTTACAATACTCGTTACATCACACAAAATAGAATTCCCATAAATAATAAAAGTTCACAGAGCACGTGAAAAAGAAACGTGCAGACTGGACAAGAAGACCTTTTAATGAAGCAGACAACACGTGTAACATAATAACCTCACCGAGTGAGATGGCGTAACGTCACGTTGGGCTAGCATTCGGGAGGCCCCTGGTTCAATTTCCGGCTTAGGCCATCCTGATATAGGTTTTCCATGGTTTCCTGGAATCGCTCCAGACGAATGCCCATGTGGTTCCTTAACATAGGCCATGGCCGATTTCTCTCATTATTTGTCCTTGTGTAAAGTTGTGTGTAACCGCCTGTGATGTCCTCGCTGTCGACGAGGCGGGAAGCTCAATAAAATAAAGTAAAATTATACCGTCATATTGTGGAATAGCGGAAATGCGTGAGAGTTTAGCATACTTGAATAGGTATCTAGTGTTTCAATTAGTTTGTTTGCTGACCTCCATAGCGCAGGGCGAATAGGCGCTGATCTGCGGTGCGAGAAGTCCTGGGTTCGAATTACCGCTCGGATATGGATGTTGTGTTGTCCCTTCACCTCACTTCACCTTCATGGATTGTTAAGACCTCGTTGTTAAAGGGTTGTTAGACCCTCTCATTTCACCTTCAGTTAGTTTGCCAGTTAAAAACATTTTGTACGGAATTTTATACAAAGTTCGGAAACAAAATTAGACGCACTCTGTAGCGAAGCATTGGTTGGGGTATAGAGGTAAATGACAAATGTTTCGTAACGGATAAATGGCCTATCGCTTCTTATAGGTTATTGTTTGGCAACGACAAGCCTGTAGACTAAGCTAAGTTTGCACGTGATGCCACATTCTGTGTCAGCTGCCGTTACCGGCTCTAGTTTCGTAAAACTGTGTAAACAAACAAACAATCGAAACCGCGTAAAATGTGGGCGATATAAGAATACATTTTGTTAATGTTATCAAGACATAAAATACAAAATGATTAACCAAATAAACGTACAAACAATGAAACATAAAACAGTCGGCAAGCAGCCTGCAGCCAAAAAGTGCTAAAGTTTTTCTCTATGCTACTTTCGTACAAAAAAAAATCTTTTATATTAAAAACCGGCGGATAGCCCAGATCAGGGAGCTTTGGCTATCGTCAAGATAAATAGAGACTTTATTACAAGTTTAGTATGTTTTAAATTGGCCCTTCAGGCAAGATGATTACATGCGAGGGCACGAGAATTTGTAACTTTAATACGAGGGCATCACTGTTAGTATTTTTTCGAGGAGGTGAATATGTTAAATATTAAATATGTGCACTAGTGTTTGTTATGATGCAAAATCATTTTATATTTTGATGAATGCCTTTATAATTACAGAGACAAATATAGAAATAGAGAAATATTGGGATTGAGTGAGAAATATTTAATATTTAGGCAGACTAAATTAATGGTATCATAGTATGTGAGTGGTTTTGTGTAGTTGAGTATTTGTGTGCGTGTTTCAAACTGAAGATGTGCTTAAGTTCAAGTCTTCATTATTACACAGTTCTTTTAACATTTTTTCACTGTGTTACTTCACATAATATCCTTTTGTTCTAAACATTGTAATTAGTTGCTAGTCTACACGTAAAAAAAGGAGGACTGTAAGTGTGCGCACCTAAAATATTTTATGGTCGTAATTAAGAGACATGAATACGAACGTTTTTCTCAGCAACGTTAATTTAATTATGATTCATTAGGTTTGTTTTTCGCAGATACTATTTAAACAATAAGCCGTGACAATTTACTTAAAAAATGCAAACTGTGTATTTTTAGGTGACTAGGAGGGTAAGAGTGCACGTTAATGATGGCATGAGTACGCATCAACAGGAACAGAATAGCTGTCGTGCCACTAGTCTTATATTCCACATTGGATCCAGTCGACGTCATACGATTCTTCATAATCTGGGCACATTATTACTTCAGCGTGTTTGTAGAGGAAACTAACTGAATTTGATTTGTTAGACTCATTAGTTCACGTATTCTTTGTAACGGTTTCATGTACTGCATTTAGAAATTTCTCGAGTAACTTTGGCCATTTCTGTTTCGTGCTTTTCCTGCCATGTCTCTTCAAATTTTTCTTTTGAATGGAGGCGAAGTTACTTCATGACTGAGCTTTAAAGTTATGAAGAAATCTTGAAACTGGAACTTATTGAAGCCCGAAGCTCTTGTAACACTGCATACTTCTGGCGTTTGCAGAAATACCTTTTAGCCAATATTGACCTGCATTTTTTCCATTGGTTGAACATTCCGGAAACTCAATTCATTTCCGCAAAATCGCTAGCCACCTTCATTTAGTGCTTTCTTGTTAGGCCGTAGAACCTGATGTTCAGATCTTCGGAAGTAACTCGGTGTACGTGAGTGATATCTGCTTAGTAATATATTGTAAGGAAGATTCGCTATCTCAAAGTCCCCGTTAATCTGTTTAGAGTGCGTGGTAGATAAATAAACGCCGAAAACATAAATTGATTTATATGCATTTTTCGAAGCCAATATGGATAAAATACTCAATGACAATCCTAGATAATGGTATTTGACAACTTTATGACTAAATATATATCCAGAATACTCTTTCGTTACGCGTGATCTCTTGCACCGCAGTTAAATGCACGAAGTTCCGGCGTCAGAGATTGTGCCTCAAAAGTTCGTAACACTGGAAACGGTTTTGTTTCAAACGGTGGCTAAAACTATTGTACAAGATTGCTGTTCTTTAACTTTCTCAGTTATAGATTTATACTATTAGCGTTGAATTATGCACCACGCCCTCTTAAGTCTATTTTCTCGCTGTTGAATATGATGAAATCGGGAATTTTTATGGTCAGTTTTAGATGCAATAATAATAATAACTGTTCAGAATATTTAGAAGAATATAGGCGGGTACAGCACAACTTTATATCCAATATTACGTTATAGACTTATAATGTCATATCTTCTCAATGTCTCGCATAGGTGAATTATCTCTCGCATAGGTTAGTTATCAGCGAGAAGACCGCACGCCAGTTCAGACACTTGCTCCTAGGGGCCCGGCTAAGTTACGGTGCTCGTGCTGTGTCGCCCTTAGCTCTCCTCACTTCTTAGACTCGAAGGCACAAAGTAATCTACCTAGGCGGCCACCTTAAGACACTCTACTTTTTAGCTTTTACGATGTTATGTTTCAAGATATCCAGCCTGAAAAGAAGGAAGTGTACATCGGAATAACAAATATAGAGACGATAGAAACGAACGTATGTATTGGTTATTGTTGCTGCGTCACTGCATTAACAACAAAGTAATAAATATCCAATGAAAAGTAGTTCCTATCGATGTCATGGTGATGGAAACACGTCAGGATGGCTAGCATGGTCTTTTACAGCTTCGTTCTTCACTGTGAAATTAACTTTCAATGACATTAGCAAATGTCAAATGTAAAAAAAAATCACGTTATTTGTATAACAAACCTATGTGTTAGTGAAATAAAATCATCGGTATGACCTAATAACTTTTAGACAAAATGATTGAAAGTAATAGTATCTTTGCTTAAAACAGCAATTGACCATGCACTTATAAATACTGCACTAACTCCAACTTGCAATGATACCAACATTAAAAAAAGTGTGCACACTGTTACCCAACTGCGTACTCTTAGGAGGGCGAGGTACATATTCAACGCTAAAAGTATTCTATAACTGTAGGTTTCTTGAAGCCAATTTGCAAAAATTAAGCAATAGCAGTCCTAGAAAATAAGTTTAGCCAACGTTTTAAACAAAATTGTTTCCAGTTTTACGAACTTCTGAGGTACAATCTCTGACGCCGGAACCTCGTGCATTTAACTGCGGCGCAAGAGATCACGCTTAACGAATGAGTAATTTTGGATAAATATTTACTCATAAAGTAGTCAAATACCATTATTTAAATTTGTCATTGAGTATTTTTTCCGCATTGGCTTCGAAAAAAGTGTAGAAATCATTTGATGTTTTCACCGTTTATTTATCTACTACGCACTCTTTAAGGCCTGTACACAGTTGAATGTTATAGCAATTGACCCTACATTTCAGTTACTTAAAGTATTTCGTCAATACACAATTCGAACGTAAAGTTAAAGTAATGACAGTTGAAAACTTAGGCCTATAAAGAATTATTTTTCGAAACTGATAAATCTGCTGTTAATCATTTTGTATTCTCCATCAAAAGCATACCATCCAAATATTCCGAAAATAAGCTCTATTTATAATACTTGCAATATTTCAAAACTATTTTTTAAAGAAAAAATCAACACCATACATTGGCCAGCGCAATTTACAGTTCACTTTACTAACGTCCTAATAAAGTTAAAAGGTTTTACGAGTATATTAACGACATATCAGTTCCATTTTTCCATGAAATCCCAATACTGCGTAGTAAAACCATACTTAGACAACAGCAATATATCTATTGCGGTTATCGACAAACGAACATCTTGACTGTAGTTTTTAAGTTTATCGAAAATGTATTGTCAAAACAGCCTGACTTCAGCTATGACGACTTCGTTGTGTACGGCTCTATAAGAATCCATGTATTGAATGAAGTCGCTAAGTCAAATAAATGCTCAAGTTTCCAAGTGTGTAACCGCCTTTACCCTTCTTTCCTTCACCTATAAGAGCAAACAAAAAACATATGCTTAATGTGATGAAGCATGGTTTGGAGATAATATAACAACATAAAAAAAGTAATTCATACTGAATACTGTTCACTTTAAAAGCAAGCTTACTGATCATAAAAACGTTGAATCTGACATTTCAATGAGCAATAATGAACTGCCTTCTTAATCAGTAACACTACACTTTTAGACCCATCTATAAACAGTAGACTAAACCGAAAATCACACACCTCAGCTCTATTCGAAAAACCAAGTTCTCAATGATGTACTTCCATTCAGTATTTAAAAAAACCTCATAAAACAGTTCTTACACTGCAGGCTGAGTCTGAATTAGACTAACAAACTTTGTAAGGAAACTCATGAAAAATAACGTAAGGTTTACATATGTCAATTTGGCCGAAGGAGCATACATAGTAAAGAAGTAACGCCCATGTGAAAATAGATGTGCAGACGCGATTGTAAAAAAACTTTCGAAAACCGCTTCAGAAATTGCTAAAAGCATACGAATTCGGCTTGGACGATAAGAAGACCGGTTTCTTGACGACATGAAATTAGTACTAAAATCCCTCTTCGTAATAAAATGGGGTATCCGGGATTGTGATGATATGATATTTCGTAACTGCAACGTTGTATCGTGGTTGATGTCTGTTTATGAAAGAAAGTGGGTTTAAAAAAATGGCTGCGTTAGTAGTAAAACACCCTCCGGCTTATTTTCGGATGATAGATAGGAAGTGAAGTGAAGCGTTTATCATGCAAGTCTTCAACAGGATGTGAGTATGGAGCAACACCGGACACAAAATATCCAGCAATATAACTTAATCCACTGTATACTGTAACATAGTTGTACTGTGAAATGGTATTTTGGTGTATTACGGAATATTTTTAAAAACTAAATTAAACTTGGTTACTTACATTTAATTTAATGCAGCCTGAATTGATATGGTATGGTCACTAACAGAACGTTACTTATATTCATTCATTTTTTATAGCAATAAAACTAGTAGAATTCCACTTCTTAAAAATTATAATGTTATTAAAAGTTACTTTAACTGGATTTAGTTTGTTTTATGTACGAAAAATATGACAGAAACCTCAAAAACAAAATGTTCTAATGCAAAAAAAAAATTTGAGATAAAGAATGCAAGCACTCACCTGTCAAATAACATAGGTGTGTTCAGTAAACAAAGCTAAACACTGATGATGCTCACAATGTAAACTAGTTAACAAGATAATATGATGCATAACATACTTAGATTTGGAGCAATATATAAAAAATCAAGGAAAAATCTTTTTCTACAGAAATCACTAGTATTAAAAATATACTCGAGTGTAAAAGTCAATTTTAAAAAGTTTAATCAGAATTGTCTAAGAGCATTGCCACCTTAATCTAATTTGCTTGTAATTGTAATGGTAAACTAAATGCGAAACTGTTTAAATTACCTAGATGGTTGCAACAGAAATAAAAATGTTAAAGACTCTAAAATATATGACATTTCTAGTAAGTGTTCAAAGATACCTGCAAAAAGTAGATATAAGGTAAAGGACCTGAATTTTTACAGTTACGGATCTTAATGTGTGGGCATTTTATTAAAAAAAACTCATAAAAGCACAATTAAATGTTAAGTCAAAGAATGCTTTATAGGCTACCAAACGAACTTTCTAACGTTTCTTTAGGTTTTAAAATATGACTGAAGAATGTATGTAAGTAGTATTTTTTAAATATAAATTTTGAAAATGTGCCATGCAGAAGGCCCGAATTTCAGTTGTGAATTTTCCGTATGCTTCTGTCACCCGTAGCCGATGTTCCTATTTTCGGTAATGCTGTTAATTGTATTAAATGTTTCAGATACAACTTTATCTGATTAATACACATTTTATAGGCGCTTCATTCTTAATTGCTTAAACAGCTATAGATTTTTTATTGGGAAGAAATTATTAAAATTAAAAAAGTTTCATGTGTCTTTTTGTTTTAATACATTTTTTTAATTAAAGCTTTTATTTAATATTAGTAAAACATGCTAAACGTTTAATAAAATAACAATTTAAAAAAATATTTTTAAACAAAATACATTAATTTTCCTTATAGCCAAATTAAGAACTAAAATACAACTTTTGACGTTCTTAAATTCGGTGTATCAGGTGTTTCAACTTCAGAACAATAATTTAGGTAGTTAAGCAACCTGTTCTTGAGCTATGCAAACAAACCGAAATCAGTTATCTTAACAACCTGAAATAAAAATAAACCGATACGGCATTGCATATACACTTATTAGTGAACTAAGATGCTTGCTTTTATCCAGCGAAAACAGCGATTTTCTCAATTAGTGCTCAGGAAGAGAGATAAAGTAAATAAACAACCGAGACAGCCAACTACTCCTCACGAAAGCTCACATTACGTAGGTAAACTGTGCACTTACGATACAATCAATATATTAAAAGCATAATTAATTTTTTTTTCAAGTCGCTGTATTGAAAATCTATACGTTACAGATGTTCGGGTTGTTTTCCTTATTATAGATTACATTAAACAATGCCAGACATTTTTTGTAATAAAACAATAAGTTTAAGAGATCAGAAAAACTTCTGTCGGCAATTCTTGTTCTGATCTATGGAAGACAAGTAACTTTTTCCATCGGAACTTTGCGAATCTCCAAGTCCAGGCATTTTTTTTGGCCCGTAATTAAACGTTCTTGCTGGGCTTCAATCTGTTTAAGGTTATATTTCTGACTTCTGAAAAACAACACATCGTTGAGAACTTATCAACATGCTATTAAGACAAAATTTTGCTTACTGCAATGTAGCAACTCTCTTTCTCTTCGGTTTTGACTCATCCAAACTAAGTTCACGTTTCCATCGCTCTTTGTTTGCTTTATACAATTTTTTCCTCTGAACTTCAAAGATTTTACGGTCCTGTTCTTGGCGAGATGCTATTTCCTTCTCCAGTTGTTTTTTTTTCAGCATTCATATTTTGTTTGGACTGGGAAAAAAAATTTAAAAAAAAATTAATACTGATAAATTTACTGTACAGTTTTCTAATTAATATTTGCGAATTTAACTAAATACAAGGAATATGTTGTGTAGATAAATATGTACTGAAAATATCACGCTAATGGTCGTTAAAAGTTATCAGTACAAAAAAGCTTGCCTAATTTATATTTTCAGTCTGTTTGTATCTTTCTGCTGCTGTTAACATAAACACTGGCACGTGCGTTTATGTACTTACGTTTGTAGGGATACAATGTGGAGCAGTGGTAAAACACTTGCCTCTCATTCGGGAGACTCGGGTTCGATCCCTAGCTCCGTTCATCCTGATTTCGGTTTTTCGGGATTTTCCGATATCACTTCAGGTGAATGCTGAAATGGTTCCTCAAAATAGGCCCAGGCTGACTCCTACCCGTTTCCCCCGTGTACCTGCACAAAGGCCTAGTGCTATTCGAAGGTATGTAAAACGCCAAATAAATATATGAAATTTACATTACACTGCTTTGAACAATGTTATGTAAAATATATCACTAGTGCTGAATAGGGGAAGGTGGGAACGTTTGGAACACAGGGACATTTGGGACATAATGTTGGCAGTACTAGTATGTAGTAGTAGTATGAAGAGCTGATTCCCGCCATTTGTTGTAGATGTGTTCTTAAGCAGATTCGGCTTGTATTGGTTTTTCTATGAATTAAAACTTATTTTTAACCAAACATCTCTGTGTTATAGCTTTGTAATTATGGCTGTATATTTTTGTCAGCAATGAACTAAAGGTAAGTGTGACAGTATTATAAAAAGTTACAACACTTAAGGATTATTCTGTAAAAATAACGTTAAGGAAAATGTTAGAGGTTATGATCCTCTGTCTCAGTTTGTTTTTGAATGCATGATGGGGACGTTTGGGTGACCTAGTATGGGGAGGTTTGAGACATCAAGTATAGGGAGGTTTTGGGACGAGTGTTAGTACATGTTTATAATGTTTAGAAAGGACCTACCATAATCCCCCATAAGCCTTAATTCACTAACTTATCAAGCATATGTTGTGCAAAAGAGCATGTAAACATAAAAATCAAAACGACTGTTTTGAGAAGATAATCATTTTTAAAGTTTAAAGTTTCAATAACTATAAGAACCAGCTAAGTAGTATTTTTATCATATTCATTTGTGATGGGGAGGTCTGGGACACTTTGCATGCCATGAGGTTTTTTAAATTTATATCCGCAGAGGTGCTTTAAATTCACGTCTAATGGAATCATTGTGTAGCCAAAATGCCACTTTATTTTTGCAGCACTGATCAAAATCAGATGTAAAAACACAAAAATTAAAAAAAAAATTAAATGTCCCTACCTTTTCCTAGTTGCTACATTCAGTAATAGCTTTGTTATCATCAATACCTGAAAGTTAATGTCTATATACTGCACGAGTGCTGAATAGATGCTACATTTAGCCTCAGTTATCATAAATATCTGTAAGTTAGTGACTATATAATACACGAGTGCTGAATAGTTGCTACATTCAGTAGTAGCCATAGTTACCATAAATACTTGCAAGTTGGTGTCTATATATTGCACGAGTGCTGAATAGTTGCTAGGCCTACATTCAGCAGTAGCCGTAGTAACCATAAATACCTGTAAGTTAGTGTCTATACAGGATGTTCCTGAACTGCAGTTACAAATTGAGATTGTGATTCCTTATAAAAATTAGGTATAGTTACATAAAGCAATTTTCGCCTAGCGTTATTTTTAAGGGAAATATTAACCCTTGAAAATTTATTTTTTAAATTGTTTTTTGGCAAAATATCGGAAACCAAGGAGAGATAAATTACAACTATGCGCACAGTGATTAGTGTTATGGAGATCTTTAACCCGTGAAGAAACCACACTTTTTTTGCTTTTCTGAAAAGTACATCCTAAATAACAAAAAAGGTCCTCTTGATGCAAGCCGCTAGAACGCACAGCTTACGAGAGAAAATGTCATACAAATAGTCAGCGGCTGCAATACACTTCATATGAGGTGAGCTCTACAACCTGTATACTAAGATATTATAGCATTGTAGGCACCCAACCTTCTGTTGCTTGTTACATAAATTCACACCTGAAATGCGCCAGAGATGAAGCTTCCCTTGACTTAAATTTGAGATACGCTTTTAAAGAACTGCAGCCCATGGTG
The DNA here is from genome assembly GCA_003012365.1 of Medauroidea extradentata. Lineage (NCBI taxonomy): Eukaryota > Metazoa > Arthropoda > Insecta > Phasmatodea > Phasmatidae > Medauroidea > Medauroidea extradentata. The sequence goes on along the minus strand of PNEQ01064588.1, from coordinate 18,391 downwards.
AATTTTTCTGTTTACAAAATTCATTTACAAGCATTCTGTTGCCTACATGCCAGGTATTGTAATTGTTTCCACCGTGCATTTTATTGTAAATGGTGATTTTTTAGTGGAGCTTAACGTTTCGTTGACAACCAAGTTCATTAGAGATATTAGACAACTGGAAAGAAATCGGCCATGGTCTTGGTTAAAGATCCGTTCCGGTATTCGCGTGGGAATTTTTATTGTTTTTAAAGAAGTAATACACACACGCAAAACAATACACATAACCTTCATGGAACACTTAAATAATAAATTGTTTTTAAGAACATAAAAAAGATTTGTTAGGGCGCACTTGGTTGCCTGCCAGGGGTCTAAGCTCGAACTACACTCGTATACGAAATGTAAAATTTTCTGCTGTAACTCGCACGATTTTAGAAAACGGTAAGCTCGAACCACACGCGAGTCCTCGTAGTTGGTGCTCTCTCGGTAGGCACCGTTCGAAATGACAACTCGTATACGTCGAGTGTAATAAACAGACAACATGGCCACCATGGAAAACCTAACCTCCTTGAAATAAAGAGTGTTTGACGGCACACGTGGAATATACGAATTATGTATTTGCGTGAAACGCAATAAAACAGCAGTAAAAATTACTGGGGCTGAAAACTACTAATTAATTGTGACTAAATTGAAAGTGTAACAACTTATTTAACTATTTAATAAAAACTCCGCCTAAAGTACGTGATGCGGTAGGCAAGTGGTCAGTGCTGCAACGTCATGCGGCAGATTTTTAGCTGCCGTGAGTTCAAAACTTGGTCAAGGCAAGTCAAATTTTTTGACACAGTTAGTTGTATTCTTTTTGTCTTCCAGATATTGAAAATTTGATTAAAACGAAAATTTACAAGTGTTATAAGTGTGTGAGACTGTTAATGATTTAACTTTAGTTATAAGTGCTATGATGATCAAGCAACGACTGCAACAACTGTAGGTCTACACACTGTTGACGATTGTTAAATATTAATGCAACTATCAGTACGAGAAGTAGAATATGAGTAAATATGCTATGATAAAGTAGAGAGCAAAAGAAAAGCCTATTAGATTTACAATATGTACGGTTCAATTTCCTTAAATGTTGCGGAAGCTAAGCGTAGTATTTGCTCCTGTCTTTTTGTGGTAAGCATACAATTTTATGTTTCTGTTATTACTTTGCGAAATGTATATCATAAACATTTATGTGCGACAAGCATGCAATGTGTGCAAAACAGAAATTGTTGAAAATCAATTTTAACAAAAAACTTAGTAATTAACTGTAGGGATTTCCCACATACTTAACGAAACTGTGGTACATGTTTACAAACTGCGAAAAGTAATAGGTAAGAAAACCACAGATACTATAGGAGATAAATTAAAGTAAAACGTACAACACCAAAATTCATTTCAAAAAGACGTTCACATTTTAAATTGATTCATAAAGTTTCAAAGAAACTAGTTCAGCTGAATAACATTTTCAGTGTGTAGTTAGTGATGTGATGTAAGTAATTGACTGTAAATATTTTATTTGAATGTGCATCCATTAGTACAATATGCCTTTAGAATGTGTAGTAAAGTCTACATGTAGTGAGGGAAAAATATGTAATATTCTGCTTTTTACGGTCAGGAATTACTCTGTATAACTAAGAAGTATTTTATGTTGCAAACCGAGTTTTCCTCTGTGAAAAATACTCCACTTTATGATGTCATTAACTTAATCTTCGTAGCATAAATTATGTTACATACGTCTAATAAAGGAAAATAAAAAACCGGTAACTCGAGCTGAGTCGCATTCCAACCTCTGAGATTCCAAGCAAAGAAAATAGAATTGTCTTATAAATCGCAAAGAATCCCACGGCTGTAGGTGCTTCACACCGCGTCAATGAACCAACATATTTAGCGTCCGTAGAAGAAGTAGAAGTAGGACTTTCTGGAATGTCGTCTTCAAGCTGTAGATAAACTTGTCTTGCGGCACTACAAATACTAACTTCGACGCGGACTTCTTCGCCATCTTTCCCATTCGCAGAAACAATGGTGGCAAAACCACTTTTCTATTATTAGGACGGTGCCTTATAAAAAAGTTATATAATCGACGATACAGTCACATCCGGCTCGTTCGAAAATGTCACGATCAGTGATTAGTTATGCCTGTGATGTATTATATTTCGCCAATGAACAAAAAACCGTGACATAACTTCCAGCCCTACGAAATGATAAATTATATAGACAATCTGTAACATAACAAAATACATTTACAATAAAATTGAATAAAAATTACGTTAGTAAAGGGATGTGTAGTCTGCATACTGATTAGAGTGTTGTAACAATGATAATAGTAATGAAACCCGGCAATTAAATGAAATAAAGTAAAAGTAATAAATTCCGTAAATTAACAAAAATGGTTATCTCGACATAAATGTTCTGTAATACAATATTTCCTCGTATATGAATATTAGTTCTATATTAAAATAATGTTGCGTACTGTCAAGTAAGAAATGAACAAAATCAATGAAATATTCCCTTTTAACATGCGAAAGTCTTTTTGTCAACACTGGGATACAAAAGCTGGAAAACGATCATATAAAAGTTCTTTACATAGACTAAAACGTCAAAATGTTTAGTGTAACAACTACTTACTTTTGGCTGGGGTGGTCATAAGTTACGACAAAACATTTTGTGTCTGGAAAAAAAAATTGCTGCATAAAAAATGCAAAGACTCGTAGAAATAAACTTTGTACTAACCACTATGTATATTTGCTTACAATACAGCATTTAAACGTGGTGGTGATCGAGTGATCAGGGTATTGGTCTTTCAAATCCTTACAGTGTCATATTTTTTAAAAATAATTTTCATTGTTTTAATATTTTATGTGAATTTATTGTCAAATTACGAAGTTATGTTACATTTCTACTTATAAAACGATAAGTTTCGAACCATAACGCACATTAAAAACCGATTCCCAGGATCATAAAAGTACAATTTTCTACACAGCTGTACTTGAATTGATTTTAAGATCTTGACTGATCCAAAAATTACCTACGGTCGTGTAAAAAAAAAATTCTACACATTCACCCACAATGCAATGACAAAGGGATACACATTCAACGTGCAACACCATGTGATTTTTTTACGTTCCGTTATTTCAGAATGAATTAAGTTGTGTCATATTTCCTCCTGCTACATTCTGGCTACTCTTCTTGCTGTCCAAGAGCGGCTGTCAGCTTGTCTTGGGCACATTTCTGTTATTACAGTGTTAAACCAAATGCCTTCGGTTAGATTGTGGAAGGTGATTTACGATAGATTATTGAAATTTGTTTGCATTTATTGTAAAAATATAACATAAAAGTGAAATATAAAGACGGCCGCGTTCGTAACTAGATATATTTTTATTTTTAAGAATCAATTTCTTTGCAACCGATAATATTGTATATACGTCAGAAAAGTTGCGTTAGAAATCTCATTTTTATAGTAAAATATTATCTATATACGAAAGTTTTAAAATATTTCAATTTTTTTCAAGTGGTTTATGAATCCACAAAATGTAGCGAAATATGTGTATTAAATCGATAAATGCTTAACAAGCACCACAAATTCAAAATGAATTTTCTTTTGTCCGTTTTCATTTTATTCAATTCCACAGTTTTTAAATTCACCGCGACATTAGTGTCAAAATATGAACTGCACTTGTGATTGGCCGCCTCCCGTCAAAAATGTTTACTTTCTCGCTTCATGGATGCCAACCTGACTAAACGATACACACACTCGAACGCTACTCCCCTCGTATAACTAAGGCGTATACGAGTGGCCGGTGTTGGAGCTTACAATCTCCGTCTCGGATACGTTTTGCGCCGTACGAGACGACTCGCATACGAGCTCTACTCGCATGAACTCGAGCTTAGGCCCCCAGGTAAGCAACCCGCATTGCAAGGCTGGTTGTACGAGACAGTTGCGCGCGCATCGTTCACAAAGTACCGCTAGCATGTGTGTCAGGGTGGCATTGCACAGTTGGTGCGCAACATGGAGAGACAGTACACGTACGCAGAAATGGCAGATATGCATCTCATGTATGGTGCTGCTGGAGGTAACGCAAGTGGAGTACAGCGTCTGACTGCACAGGCATTTCCAAACAGATTCTGTCCAGGGGCATTGCATGTTCTCGTCTGTGGACAGACGGTTGCGCGAGACTAGAACATTTACAGCGAACAAGTATGACACCGGCGTGAGACGCAACGTGAGAACACCCAGGTTTGACGAGAAAGTGTTGGAACGCGTCGCCGATTCGCCATCAAGTAGCACACATAGAATTGCTCGCACAATGCATTCGAGCCACGTAAGTATGTGGATGGTTCTACATGAACAACAGCTACACCCGTTTCATCGCGAAAATTTGCAAGCATTACAACCAGCTGACTTTCAGCTACAAGTCGATTTTGCACGCTGGTTTCTGCATCGATGCTCAGACGAAGCTGCCTTTCCTTGCTACATTCTGTGGACCAACGAGGCTTCTTTTACGCGTGATAGCATTCTTAACAGTAAAAACAGTCACATATGCAGCGACGTCAACCCATATGTAATGGTTTGAAACCGCCATCAAGGGAAATTTGCTGTAAACGTTTGGGCCGGCATTGTCGGTGCAACCTCATTGGACCATACTTTTTGCCGGCGCATTTGACTGGCCGCCTTTATCGACAGTTTTTAGAGGACATACTGCCAGTTCTTTTTTGAGGATGTGGATTGTCAATCACCCCTGCTTATGTGGTACCACGATGGAGCCCCTGCACACTTACGTTTGGAAGCTTATGACCATCTTACCGTCACATTTGGTGAGTGATGGACCGGCGGAGGCAGATCTGTGAGGTGGCCACCACGCTCCCCAGACCTGACACCATGTGATTTATTTCTGTGGAGTCATCTCAAACCATTGGTGTACGATACCCTCATCAACACGATAGCTGAACTTCGCACCCGCATTACTGATGCTTGTACTACCATTCGCAACATCCAACACATGTTTGATCGCATAAGACACTCGATTGTGCGTGGCTGCCAGTTGTGTATCGAAGTAGGTGGTCGCCACTTAGAACAGTTACTGTAAAATACTATACACATGGGTTATTTGCAATGCAAATGCCGCTTTGCAACGCGGGTTACTTAAATGGCAGACAACCAAGTGACCCTAAAAAAATCTTTTTATGTTATCAAAAACAGTTTATCATTAAAGTGTTTCATAAAGGTTATGTGTATTGTTTTGTGTTTTTGTAATTACTTCTTTAAAAACAATAAAAATACCCAAGCGAATGCCGGAATGGATCCTTAACAAATACCATGGCCGATTCCTTTCCAGTTTCCTAGTATCTCTAATGAACTTGGTTGTCATTGAAATGTTCAACTCCACTACAAAAAAATTCACTATTTACAATTGCATGCACAGTGGCAACAATACAATACCTGGCATGTAGGCAACAACTACTACACTCGCAATGGAGTACGCACAGAATGCTTGTAAATGCATTTTGTAATCAGAAAAAAAAAGCACCTTGTGCTGCAGTTCTTTAAAAGCGTATCTCAACTTTAAGTCAAGGAAACCTCAACAAATAAAACCTAAATACTACAGCGTCATGCACACCTATGCCAAGAATATACCTTAACCTCTGGCGCATTTCAAGTGTGAATTTATGTAACAAGCAACCGAAGTTCGGGTGTCTACAATGCTATAATCTCTTAGTACAGGTTGTAGTGCTCACCTCAAATGCAGTGTATTGCAGCCGCTTACTATTTGTGTGATTTTTTTCTCTCGTAAGCGGTGCGTTCTAGCGACTTGCATCAAGAGGACTTTTCTTGTTACTTAGGATGTACTGTTCAGAAACCCAATGGCACAAAAGTTGTGGTCAATAGGAGGTTGGCCACCCCTGTTATTTTCATGAAGGAGAGAGTCTTAAAATGTGGTTTCTTCATGGGTTAAAGATATCGATAACACTAATCATTGTGTGCAAACGTGGTTTCCGATTTTTGCAAAAAAAAATTCTAAAAATAGACTTTCAAGGATTATTATCTCCCTTAAAAATAGCGCTAGGCGAAAATTGCTTTATGTAACTATGTCTCATTTTTATAAAGAATCACAATCTCACCATTTGTACCAGTAGTTCAGGAACATTCTGTATAATACACGAGTGCTGAATAGTCGCTACATTCAGTAGTAGCCTTAGTTATAATTAACACCTGCAAGTTAGTGTCTATATAATACTTGAGTTTCATAAACATACATCAAACCATGTTAGTATGTTGTGGTAGTGAAATGCCGTACGTTCACAATCTCACATACCCCAATTTACTACAAAGAGGTTGATTGAAAGAACGTGTGTTAAACGAAGAAAAGTCGCCTTAGTAAATCACCCTCCGGACAACCTATTCCCAACGGCTGTGTGGTTATGTAATGTAATGTGCAAACATAAACAATTGTCGTGTAAGTAAACACCCTCCGGCGAAATGTGCTTTGCTGGGCCGCAGTGACTGAATGGTCAGACCATTCGCCTCCCACCAAGGTGAACCGGGTTCGATCCCCGGATTTTCGCATGTGGGAATCGTGCCGGATGATGCCGCTAGTCGGCGGGTTTTCTCGGGAATCTATTTTTCCCCCGCCCTTTCATTCCGGCGCTACTCCATACCCACGTCATGTCACCCCTCACCAGCGCTAAAGACTACGATGTTGAGCGCTGGCCACAATCTCTCACTCACATTCAAGCGGTTTTCGATAATTTTATTACAATCGATACTACACATCCATTTTCAGTTAATCGTTACTTCCATACTGTTCTCTTTTGGCCAAACTGTTATATGTCAACCCTACCTCATTTTTCATAATGCGTTGCCCTACAACTTTTTTCGATCGAATTAACATTCAGCCAGTATACTTCGCAAATGTAACTCTCTTAATTTATGATATAATCTTTTGGGGTACCTAAAATAACTAGATAAATGTGTTCAAAATAAACAAAATTTCACATTATTGCAATTATAAGAGTTCCCCCCTCCCCTTCATTTCCATAATACCCTACAAAAGACAGCTAAATATTGTGTTTCCCGCAGAACTAAGGCATTGGAAACTAGTCCATACGATACTCATTTTAAATCCATCCTTAAAACAAATTATCTCTTAAACTTTAAACAAAGCCTAACAATCACCTAATTGTAAGGGCATATTACAGCTTGTGTGAATGCTGTATGTTTTTCAACTTATTGAGTGTCGCTAGACTGTATCTGTGTTATTTTGTCTTAAGGAAATAATATTTAAATAACATACTGGGAGATATTGTAATCATTTTTTCCAATTTTTTAAAAATCATGAGTGGTTTTATAAAGCTTTGACATATTTGCTCTCCTGTACAATAGTTATGTTTCTGTTCTTTGTATGTATTTGTTGGTTTACATTATCATTTCCTCTGCGTGTCCATACAATGTGAACAAAATAATCTACGTGTGAATTAAATCGTGTACTTACGAACTGATAGTGTACTATACAAACTGAAAACTCCAAGTACATTTGTTGTATGAATTTCGGAAACTAAATTAATAAAATACAATAATACTAGGCAAATATAATTATTTACGCACATGAATTTTAGATACGTAATTCTATGAAACAATGTATCGCTACCTGCCGTGAATGATATTAACGAGCGTGTATATTGCAACACACAAGCGGGCGTGTAATTAATATATGCTCACTATTACTGCAAGTAAAGCCACGTAAATATTATAAATAAACACAATTTTCCAAATTGAAAGAAGTTAGCAAAAAACCTTACGTCAAAAATGTAAAGTAAAAAATTAATAATAAATAAAATGTACTGCTCCCTTCGCTTTCAAGTCTATGCGCTCTAACCATATATGCACAAAAATACGTGCATTTTCAATAAAAAAAAGGACGGACATTAGTATACCAAATATTCATATTTATATTAATTTCTCATATTTTTCTTATTTGCAATGGTAATGGTCACCGCAAGGTATAAAACGTTGGGGATTATTTTGTGATACATAACATAAATTGAATTTCGTAAGCTGTCTTTGCCTAAATTCATCAAATTTTACTCAAGCAAAAATTTGCGCTTTAGAACGGATACACCATTGTCCACTACCAAAGAAATGTCCATTCAGTTTTCTTTTAGGACCCATGCATTTTCTGACTGTGTAGCAAGCAAATGTGTACGAACTATTTGGTTGATCAGCAAATAATGTACACGTATTTCCAACTACAACTATCCATCTCTTTTCTCAATATAAACACAATTATTATATATTTATTAATTAGGCCCTATACAATTTTACCCAAACCGTAAGTAATATAATATTAGTATTTGCTTTGTTGTGTTGCTGTATTGGAGAGGGAATGGAAAATGCTCATCTTGCCCGAGCGACAGCCGTGCCATAACGATACTACCACTCAAAGCACACTTTTACTCACGATATTTACGGTCGTTAAGGTAACCTCCGGGTAGGACGTATTTTGCACGTAATAGTCACATAAATGCGGCGCGCTAAGGGTCACACTGCACGCGTAATACGCCTCGCCTTAGCCTCTAGGCAAGTCACTGTATTGACGTGCAGTCTTGTAGCTGATAGTTCGTCTCTATGAGACGTTCAGTGATGACCCTATGTAGTTATTTTATTATGTAGTATTCAAGATAAAGGTGCTCTGTACACGCCTATACATGTGAATAATCACAGTTTCACAGTGATTTTCCTCGGATAAATTTGTTGAAACTACTCCATTGACCTTAGTGGAAAAGTACGGATTGCATCAGCGAAATAAACTCACCTGTTGAATCAGAGGTTTTCGCTAATTGAAGAAATAAGAATTTTTTACCTAAATTTACAAACAAAGCGTAACTTTACATTAAATGTAGTTTTATTTAATTTAAACTAAGTTCTAAGCTCAATAAAGCGAGCGTCAAAGTTTTAAAGAAATAAGGAATACTACAGGGAATCAAACCAAAGACATCATGCTCGTCTCGTTAACACCCTAACCACTCACCCAATATAAACACTTGACGAATATAGTTGCTGTGAAAGTAACTCTTTCGTGTTTGTATAGCCTACCCGTGATGTGTGTTAATTTTGAACAGAGCTTTCTTTGTAATGTAATAAAGTTAAGTAGAGTGCAAAATTTTAAAAGCAGAACAACTTCATACATTCCAAAACTCATTTAGCCACGACAACCGAACAAGACAACTTATTTCTATGTAGATGTATTGTAAATATTATTGCACATTTAAATGTATCTAATAAAAATACACAAGTCGCTTTAAAATACGAGCAAACAAAACTTTAATAGCAAACTTGCGTTAGAAACGATGCTGTACTACTCAGTTAATGTAGACTAAGATCAAAGGAAATTGTTGAAGTGATTGAAACTGCTTATTTGCATCAAATTACAGATTAAATAGTTGAATTTGTACTGATTAACTAGTATTATTCAATTTGTTACCCAATGTGTGCGTGTTTTTTTCCCCACCATTTTATTAGTCAACATTATTTTACAAAACAACATAATTGCCCGTTAAGAACCTAGCAATGTATTGAAACTGTGGAAATTTTCAGTGATTCAAGTTTAGTGTACTTTTTAAAAAATTTTTTATATCTAAAACGGTTTGAAAACCACCCAGTTTAGTAATTTTCGACCGCGAAAAAATTAGCTTTAAAGACTAATGGAGGAACTGAAATGGACGTAACACCTGTCAGCTTATTTGCATGCTATTCGCACGCAGGCGCCACTCACACACTTCGAGAAGTTTTCGAACAATTTTATCGGCCTAAGCTATGCACACCGTTCGGCGGCCTGGGCAGGCGTTCACCTAGTTACCCGATCCAAACAACTCGCGTGTCGAAATATTTCGATGACTGTAGCGGCAAACCCAGAATAAGTGCCATGCCGGTGATGTTGACGTGAGAACGGATATAAGTCTGGTTTACGCTCCATCGTGTATCTCCTTTGTTGAAGCAGTTGGCAGCAGCATCGTCGGAACGCAGTTTTAAACATCTCGTTCCTCGCATCTCTACGTCGTCTTCAGCTTTACAGATCAGATACAGGCCAGCGTTTTAGGGTCTCTTCTGTCATGTACAAGCACAGTACTGTGGCTGTCCTCAGGGCTCACCTGGGTCTATGTTTAGACTGAGGTCGGCGTCTCCGAGACCTGGAAATGCGGATGCATTCCTCGGCTAGTCTTGCTTTCGCGGATTCGAACCCTGAAGCCCTTGGCGAAGGCTGTCAAGCTGTGACGTCCTAATATTAAAACTTTACATTTTTTTTTTTTATTTCGTAGTGATCGAAAAATATTTGACTTCTTAACAAGCCTAAGATCAAATAAGAACTGTCAAGAGCAATAAAAAATTATACACAGCGTATTACAATAATTTAGGGGGATCCTGAATTTAAAAAAACGCATGAATGTCTGTAAGAGAAAAGTTTAGATAACCACAAGGAATTATAAATTTAATATTTATCTGTATATATTGCACTTTTGTGTTTGTTTAATTTGAGCAGACATGCAAAAATCTTCAGCAAGAGATTATTATCTAACTTTTTGAATTGGCAACAGTTTCGTGCATGTTTTACCTCGAGAAATGGTCAAAATTTAGTTTTTATTAATCGTTTATGTTTTTTTCTGCCATGAAAATTAATTGGACCTGTTTAATGTAACTATAAAATAGCTGTATTTACCGAAATTTTATATTCACTTTAATTTTCAGAAAATATTATTTTTACTGCTAGGCGAACTAAGTCTTTAGGCAACAATTAACGTAAGATGTAGGCTAGACAGTAAATTAACCCGATCATGTTCTTCTCTACTTCCATTTTATATTCTGCCCAAGAATTTTTATTTCACCGGACCTCTAATACATAATTTTGGAACATGTACGTAATCAGAAAGTTCCAGCAACCTTTATTTACTAGTGATAAGTTACTGGCTTGAATAATGAAGCTATTTTCGTAAATTTTGTTGCAAATTAACCGTAAAGTCTTAGTGACAAATTGTAAAATTAAATGTGTAGGCCTACAATTGGTATAATAGTTCCCGAAATAAGAAAGGCCTTCTTTATTTATTCGTGTCGTGCTGTTTTCCAAAATGACTGGTTAACAACAATAAATCCTACGGAGATCAAATGTTGGATTTTAAACGGTAAAATGAATATTGTATTTGCTTACAATCGGTAAAGTAGTTTTATTTGCTTACAATCGGTAAAGTAGTTTTCAAATTGTGACATGAAATATTAAAGTATTCGTATCATTCAAAATGGCGGCCCTACAGCAATAATTCATAAAGATTTGATGATAATCTGCCAAAAGATGAAATTTGGTCTTAATTGATCGAGTAGTTCACCAAAAAATTAAAAATAATGTTATTTTTTAATGTACTGTGTTACCAAAAATATTAAACCGCAAAGAAAAATAGATTTTTTTTTTTTTGGTTTACAAGCCTTCTAAATACAAGACTTGGCTGTGATCGGTTTAGCATTGCTTGAATTATGGTATAACGTATTCATTTATTCGCGGCACCGAGTGAGGTGGGGCAGCGGTAAAACGTTGAAATCGCGTTCGGGAGGACCTGGATTCGATTCGTGGGTCCGGCCATACGAAATTGCAGACGTACAACAATTTACTCTCTCATTAATACTAACATAAGGAACTGTTAAAATATAAAATTTTATTTGACTCTTGTCATATGGTTTCGAGATAAAGCTTCGTACAAAAGATTTAAACTGAAGCAGTTTTGGAAATATGTAACTGGTAAGACATAAACAAATACATAAGGGTCCGGTAATCTTACTAAGACTCAGTTTTGTCTTCGATTCATAAGTTATTAATAGGAGACATACGGACTTGACGTATTCCTAATTAGGCATGTATGTACGTTAATGGATGTCTTAATTTTTGTCTAAATAAAGTAACACTGTTAATATATTCCTTTAATGACTTCTTTCGGCCACTCGCTACACCGGCATCTACTGTCTCAGGTTATATACAAATATATATTTACTCAACTAAAATTGGCTGCAAGAAATAATACCCGTAACTTGAATATACCTACCATTTACATTCATCTGTTTCCTCAAGAGTCCAACCACTTTTTCATTACCTCTTATACAGATCTTTCAATGTACGCAATCACTTCCTTACTTTCCCGCAATTCTCCAGCCGAATGTTGTTCACAAGGCCGCTGTCGCTTGCGATCTTGTCATATTCGTCTTAAAATTTCGTTGCTGAAGTCGCTCGCCATTCTACTTGCACTGTGGTCGATCACGGAACTTAAGGGCGCGGTTCGCCTGTTTTCAACGTCTTTTTTATTTTTATATTTGTACAAGATATTTTTTCTTCTTTTATAAATAAATTGTGATTAAATCTTCCTCTTAAGAAATTTTTGTATCTCTCATAGTTTTTGCGTATTGAGTCGTAAACATCAAAATTTGGACTTCACGATTTTAACTACGCCACTAAAACCAACAGACATACCAAACTGAAAAAATCCACACTATATAACAATATTGTAGGCTGTGATTTGACATATATGAAAACGAAAAAAAAAATTGTATTTATGAAAAATTTTTGATGTTTTTTTTTTAAATTTTCATTTCAAAATTCAGCATTTTTTATTAAATACGAAAGTATTTTATTTTTTGTTTTTATATATGTCAAATCATAGCCTACAACATTGATATACACGGTGAATTTTGTCGGTTTGGTATGTCAGGTGGTTTTAGTGGCGTACTTAAAACCGTAAAGTGCAAATTTTTCGTTTACGACTCGTTACGCAAAAACTATGAGGGATACAAAAGTTTCATAGGAGGAAGATTTAATCACAATTTATTTCTAAAATAAGAAAAAAAATATCTTGTACAAATATAAAAATAGATAAAGACGTTGAAAACTGAGACGAACCGCGCCCTTAGGGACGATTATTGGACAGTTTTATAATAATTTAAGTTTTGTGCCATATAATTAATTAAGATTCTATTAAAGTTTTCTCTTCGACTAAGCGTAGGATATGTTCTTAGTAAACAGCTTGATATAAATAATAATGGAATCGTTCTTTAATTTTAATGCGGAATCATTGCGAGAGAATTCTTGAAAAATAAACTATAATTCTCTTGAAATGATTCTGCATGACAAATTAACGAAAAATTACATTATTATTTACGTCGAGCAGTTTACAAAGAATGTATCCTATGCTTTGTCAAAATTATTTATAAGTACCCAGTACGAACTACTGTACAAAGAAAATGCTCTTGGTGCAAGTGGCCAGTGAATACAAGTTTCTTTCAAACACATAAAGATGCAGCAGCGGCGTAAAAATGCCTGGTAGTGGGCAGTACGTCATGTACGAAGATGGTAAACACATCGAATGCAACAAGGCAAACAATATGAACTGGTATTGCCTACGTAATCAGGCATTTTCAAGTTGATGCTGACGTCTTTGTGTGCATTTTTTAAAGGAATCCGTGGTTGCTGCCACTTTCACCAAGATCATCTATTTTTCGTTCACCGCGCTCTACTAGCTATCACAAACACGTCAAATGGCCGTAGCACATAACGCAAAAACGTAGCATGCAACTACGCAAAAAAGTAGTATGCGGTTACAAATTGGTTACCCCTATTTTTGTATTTTGGCGGACGATTTTAATACTTTCTTGAGTAAAGTTTAGCTCTCGGTAACAATAAGTGAAATTCAAAATATCGTGGTTTTATTCAGAGTCGGTACGACCGGTAGGCTCAGTGTTTAGCGCTCCAAGCTGGATGGCCAAATGTCCCGGGTTCGATTCCCGGCCGGGGAGGAAAATTTACAGTTACCCTCCGGGTTCAGGGCAAGGAATTATGTGGTCCCCTCGTCCCCATCCTGTGGCAGGCAGTGGTGAACCACCGCAGTATCATTCGCGCCTAGTCGCCGCCGCCACCGCCACCGCCGCCGCCGCCGCCGCCGCCACCACCACCACCACCACCACCACCACCACCACCACCACCACCACCACCACCACCATCTACATCACGATCATCACCATCTACATCACGATCATCATCACCATCTACATCACCATCTACATAATGAGCATCACCACTATCATCACTATCACCACCATGTACATCATCACTATCATCTCCATCTACTGTACATCACTATCATCCCCATATGCATCACTATCATCACCATCTACGTCATCACCATAATCACCATCTACATCACCATCTATATCGTCACCATCACTACCAAGCTATAATTGCATTATTTCCCACAAGGCCTCACCCCCACCCCTCTCTCCTGGGAAATATTTATGACGAGTTTCCGAACAGCCTGTATAGCTCAGAGAAGCAAATTGGAATTTTTCTATAGCGATCAGGGAACGCTAAAAATGCCAGTATTGAATATTGGGAAAGTAAACAGCTTTTCTTTGATTTTGTAATATAGCACGGCAGAGTTAAGTTTGTCATATTTCAGGTATTAAAGAGACTGATTTTAAAAGAAAATTAAACTAAGTTAATCATTCGAGCTTTGATTTTAATAGTATTGTTGGATTATCGTTGTAGGTCTGCGATTTTTAAAATAGCGTGACGTAAGTTAAGATTTTCTGTCATATTTCGAGAAGCAGTTGCTCGAGTGTAAGGACATTTTTTTTTATTTTAACAGTTTTTCATCTAAAATCTGATTCGTGTAGGGTTTCCGTATACAATTATACAATTGAAGATTGTTTGTTACGTGTTGGCAAATATTAGACCGAGTGTACACACATTCTATAGTTTGGCCGTTTTATCATTCAGTATTTCGGGCCAGTAATGATAAGTAGGATGAACTCAAATTTTTATCATCAACACCAATGTGAATTTCATAACAAATTAGGACCGTTGTTAACCGAATAATTCGTATTATGATTTACGTATTAAATGTTTTAAAATGAAATCTTGGTGGTCCATTGTTTTTGTGTCGGAATGGATATTTAACTTTCGATAAGTAAGTACAGCATGGTACAAATGTCTTGTAAACCCCTTGTGTTTATTTGTTGTACCACAATCTACAGAGCAATGCTTCGTGTAATATCACACGTCATTGCACCGCAATATTATGTGCTACGACAATGATGTTGATCAAATGGACCTTCTAGACGAATA
The DNA here is from genome assembly GCA_003012365.1 of Medauroidea extradentata. Lineage (NCBI taxonomy): Eukaryota > Metazoa > Arthropoda > Insecta > Phasmatodea > Phasmatidae > Medauroidea > Medauroidea extradentata. The sequence continues at coordinate 3,227 of PNEQ01064588.1, read as the reverse complement.
CCGATCCATCACTATGACAGCGAGTACATCACATCTGCCTTATTATTTGCATACTGTTTGCTAGATCGAGTTTCGTTGCGATATAAATGGATTGGTTAAGCGATTAGGCACTTTCTAAGAGTAACAGGACATGTGTATCTTCAGTCAAGGTTAAGTAAGGGGAAGAAAATATATTTGCACTACCATTTAGTGCATCACTTTATGTTAATTTTCTTGATATTAGATGAATAGTTTTTTTAATTATTCAAATTTAAGAAAGTTTCACGAACATAAGCGTAGGGAAATAATAAAAATATAGACTTTGGAAGGTGTCAAGTTTCTTGTACCTTTCACGCCAACCTCTAAGTTTACGAAAATCTGTAAACCGTGTCGTAAGGTGGTTGCTGAAATCTGCAACCTGCCCTTACCTGAAGAGATCCAAGAAGATCGAAACACGGGTATGCCATTCTTATCCTTGGACGGCCTTACGGTTAGGATAAGAATTGGGAATATAGCAATTGGTTAAATCCCAATTCTTATCCGTGCTTCGATCTTCTTGGATCTCTTCAGGTAAGGGCAGGTTGCAGATTTCAGCAACCACCTTACGACGCGGTTTACAGATTTTCGTAAACTTAGAGGTTGGCGTGAAAGGTACAAGAAACTTGACACCTTCGATCACATACCGCCAAGAAACACAGTTTAACATAGACTTTGGAACTGGTCTGGAAATTTTTCTGCGAATGTTTATGTATGTAAACTTTTTGTTATTTGGCAGCAAGCATACCACATTTAGTCATATCCTAATTCCTACTGTTTTTTTCCCATGCGTGGAAATTAAAATTTTGTCTTTAATTGAATATAATCATATGTCATGTGACGGGCGTCACAACCATAGGGGACGGGGGGTGGGGGACATGTCCCCCCCAGTAATACGTCTTTTTATTTCGTCTCCTCCCATATATACAGGTTGTTTCTTAACTTATATTACAAACTTTAGAACGTGATATTTTTCCACAAGTGATATAGGCCTATAGTTTCTCAATGAAATGTTTGTCTACTGTAATTCGCACAGCAGAAACTCAAACTTTGAAATTTAATTTTAATTTGTATTTTTGCAAACTATTGGAAACAACGAGGAGTTAAATTTAAGTTATATGCCCAATGTTTAGTGTTATTGAGATCTCCAACGCATCAAGAAGCCGCTCTTTAGAACACTCCCCTTCATGCAAATAACGCCCTCTTCTTTGAGTGGAACTTCTGTGGCAAACATTTCATGTTAACTTTCTGAACAATAAATAAAACATAAATAGTCCTCATTTTGAAAATCTGTAGAATTCACCATTTACAAGAAATAAACCTTAAAAAATAATCAGATGCTCTAGTAGCATTGTTAGCACACGAATTTCTGTGACAAAGAAATTCACATATGAAACATACCAATTATGGTGTGTGATAGGCATGCCAGTGTATGGACTTTGAGGTTTACTTGGTTGAAATATGTGACATGGTTCGAAATAACTGTAGCACAGGATTTGTTTTTCAAAGTGCAAAATGCATTTACAATCATGCTTTGTGCTTTTACATTTCGGGTGTAGCAGTTTTTGCCTACATGCCAGGATTGTATTGTTGACACAGACACGCTATAATGCATTTTATAGCAAATTGTACATTCCCGGGACTTGTAAAAATAAGACTTATTTTGTTGCTCAGGGTGAACTGCTCAGAAAAGCAACATGAAATGTTCTCAAAATCTAATGCTACAAATGTTGTAGTCAATAAGAGGGTGACCACCCCTGTTATTTTCATGAAGGGAGTTTTAAAAAGCAGTTTCTGAATTTGGTCGAAGATCTCTGTTACACTTACCATTGTGCACAGAATTGATAGTTAACACCACGTTGTTTCCAAAAATTTCCAAAAATACAATTTCAAAATTCATTTTTCAAGGGTGAATCTCCCTTACAAATTGCGTTATAGACAAAAATTTCATAGTGTAACTAGCCTACACCTCATATTTGATAAGGAATCTTCTCCTAAAGTTTTTAACATAAGCTAAATAAATAACAGCCGCTATATTGAGTTTCGTAGTAGTATGAAACATACTAATTCTGTGATCACTGATATATTTTTATTGGTCAACAACGCCATTAACAAATCCTGTGCTGTAATAACTTAAAAACTATAGGTAAAATCCATTTGCTGCACATATTGGTGTATGTAGTCCATTCGTGATTTGAATTAAAATTTTGTGTAACATTTCTCACACGAATGCTCGGTTATTAGCTTCCAGTAAAGTTAGTAGAGAATTGGGTAAGTAATTTTGTGTTATAATGTCTTACTAAGTGTACAGTGATGAAAATGGAGGTACCTCGAGTGTTCACAACTTTACCGAGAATGGACTATGTTATTCGAAAGAGTTTACGCCCAACGAAGAACTATTTTTTTCTTTATTTGTGAGTGATATTATTAAAGATCTGTAGATGCAGAGCTTAATAATATTTTTTAAAATTAAATTTAGGCTACGTTTTGTGAAGTTTATGTTGTGTTGAACTTAACCACACAAGTTTTTATAAATAGTTTATCTACTCAAATTCGGTGTATTTTTACTTAGAATTTTGGCAGGGTTCAAATATATATTATTTAAAAATATACTAGTTTGATCAGGCAAGATACTATAATGACAGTGAATACAAGTTTTTTTAAAATTGTTTATATTGTGTCGAACATTCTTACTACTACTACAGCTTGTAAGTTTAACATTCAGGTTTCTCCTGGTATTTAAGTTCATTATTATATGGTGTGTATAGGGCTCTAACATGTACCTATATTTACTGTTTTTTTTTTTTGTAAATCTGTTCACTTAAAAAGTTTATTTGAAAAGAAAATAACTATTTCAACCAGTTATATAATTATAATATTTTAGGAATGAGAAATTCTTAAATAACTCCATTTTGCATCTTGGAACCCCAAAATTTCCGGGGGAGGTCCCCCGGACTACCCGCTTTCTTTTGGGGATGGGTGTTCCTCAACAATTAAATTAATTTCAGTCCCCCCCCCCCAAAAAAAAAGAGCTTGCGACGATGGTCATGTGCAATAACCGTGCATAACAAACCAAGTAAACGCGTTGGAACACTGAAAGTCTCGTTTCTTAACTGAGCATTGTTTCAACTATTCTTCTCGTTAACTTCAAGTGCTCTCACATGTTTTTTTTTTTTTTTTTTTTTTTTTAAGTTTGATGGTAAAGTGGTTTT